>BGPR01015264.1:829-37088 GCA_013235015.1 Araneus ventricosus
TTTAAAAAAAAATGTTTGTGTTAAAATGTTTAGTGGAATTATACTCTTTATAGAAAAATACTCTTGGAATCTATTAGTTCTCTCTCCAATTCTTTTGAACATGCTTTGACAACAAAAAATTATATAGTACAAAAGATTATAACTTCTTATTTTATAAATAGAATATAAGAATACGGAAATGAGAATAAGAATCCGACTCTGCATCATAATTTCGTAATCTTTAAAAGCTAAATAGCTAGGTGAATACAAAAATAAGAAAAGAATATTGCGTGTTAGCATACCACAAGAAGCATAAACAAAAGACCTCTACAAAAAATTAGACCAGCCAAAGTCATCGTTAAAATAAGCGGAGTCATAAATATAAAAAAAATTAGGAATAAAAAAGTAGGGGAAAACTAATCTTCGAAAACGAATCGGCAAAATATACTAGAAAGTGTTTAGTTCCTAAATATAAATCTTTGGAAATCTCTTTTATAATATTGTAAAAGCCAATACGTTCAACTTGTTTTACGGAATAATAAGTGATAATGTATTGGTTTTTGGAGAAAACCAGGATATAACGATAGTTTTACTGCACCATTTAAGGAAAGTTTGCAGAAGATTCTTGAATTCCATTTTACTAGTGTTCAGATGGGCAATTTCATCTAAAGACTAGCGTCCAGGTTGCATATTCTCCTTCTATTTCACAAATAGAGATTAAACTAATAATTTTAGAAGCTAAGCCCAATACGGCACGTGGTCTTGATGGTGTCACGATGAACATTATGAGATAAATTTTCTTTTTAAATTCTGTTTCGGTTAGAATGATTTAAAACAGCATTTTTGCAGATGTATCGACACGAGCACGAGTGGCTTTAATACCAAAAGCAACGAAGGACTGAAGAGAGAACCGTCTGGCTATATTAACCTATATGTCTTTTTCTTAAAACAGGAACGTTATCCTCAAAATTCAACACAAAGGTACGTACGAACCTGTTGAGAAAAAGCACTCTTAAGTCATTAGAATACTTCTCCGAATGCTAAAAAGAGAAAAACTCATTACAGTAGCTATTTTACTTGATATTCCAAATGCATTTATTGTCATCCGTGAAGAAAGTGGAATAGTCAAATTTCTAATTCATATAATTAAAAATTTTCTATAGAATAGAAAACTATGTAGGATACATTGAAATTATATGATAAATTGAAATTAACATTGCTTTCAGCTATTGCAAGGATGTTAAAAAAGGCTCAGTTTTAAATTCCATTTATGCATAGAAATATTTAGTCGAAAACCCCTCTCCAAAAAAGGAACCTGCATATCTTAGATTTTTTTTTGAGCGCGGAACAGAGTCAAAATTTCTGGATTTCTCCAAAAGTCGAATGCACTGCCATTTGTTGAGGGATGAAGAAAATTATCGCCGAAATGATCGATTACTAGATCCCTTGTGTCGGAAGATGAAGAGGAGTGAAGGTTGGGGTTAGCGAAAGTGACCAATTAGTGATCTTATACTGAATAATGGAATAACGGCAATAATTGTGGTGAGACGAGTATTGCTCCTATAAAGCGAATGGATATGAGACTTAAATGTTCGTTTATCAATTCAAGCCAAATACTCCATGCAAGGTTTCAAATGTTTCTTTAAGGATTGGAGGTAGCCCCCTATTTGGAGCGGATACGCCGAAAGCCATTCAGGATTAAATTTTCGCTCCTCTCGTTTGGAGTATGTAAGTAAAACTAGGGGGAAGAGAGAGTACACTAGAATACGGAGCGTTTTCTGAGAACCCGATTGCTAATTGGAGGAGAGGTAGGGGAGCAGCAAAATATTTATTCAGGTACTTACTGATATAGCAGGCGTTGCAGAGGATAAAATTTTTTCTGTCTTTTGATAGTAAAAAATTATGTACAGTTTAGTTATATTAACGTCCCGTTTTGAAGCAACACGAGGGCTATTTTGGGACGGACCTCGTAATTTTGAACCTCGGTCAGATGACGAGGACGACACCTGAGCTGGCACCTCCCTCTCCAAACTTCCACGCCACACCAACGGGAGGACGTTTTGACCACTACGTATGATTTAGCGTGCAACAGGCCCCATACACGGCGGATCTTCAGTGGAATCGGGTCTCGAACCTGGAACCCTCCGGCCCCAAAGCCGAGACCTTACTACTAGGCCACCGCGGCCCTATTATGTACAGAGTTAATTGTATGACGAAACATTCACTAAAACCTTCCGGATGCTTCGGTATTTTGTGAGCGAAATCTGAAGGACTTATACAAAAAGCTACAATTATCACCAGGAGCGGCGATTGGGTGGGAAAAGTGGGAGGCGAAAATTTTTTAGACACCTAAAAAGTACCCCGGAGTATAGGGGGTAGATAACAGATTTTAAATATTTAGTTATAAAATTAGTTAGCTTTTCCGGATGCTTAATATGTTTTTCATAATAATTACTAGTTTCAGGCAGCTAAAATAAAATAAAAATTTTTTTCTGAAAAAAGTAGGGGCGACGGACCCTTCAACCCGCCGAGGCGCCGCCACTCAAATCAGATGGCTGAGTGGTGTGAACGGCTTAAGCCAGAAATTAAAAGTATATTTATTATACAAACACTCGCAAGAACGCCAACGGGCATTTAAGCGAAAATATTTTTGTAAAGATATAAATATAGTTTTTTTAATGAAAAAACATTTTTGTAAAAAACGTTTAAAATATCATAATATGCAAAATCTTCTCACGTTCGGCAGCTTTCTGCTTCATCGCATCTACACAGGGCCGCCGAGAGCCAATAGGAGATCAGGGGCAAATTACTGGCATAAGAAAGACTATCTCTGGTATTTGGGCCCCCTCTTTGGAATAAGGAATGCATTGCATTACGCATTATGAGCATTGCATTACGAGTAAACTCACCTTAGTAACTGCGACTAAGTCCAGTTACGAATAATATTGACCCTCGCGATCTTTATCCGGGACTTATACTTATTTCTATAATGTACAAACCATTTGTAAATTTGACCTGTACATAGGCCATTACTCAAGAAGCTTTATTAAATTTTGATGTACTGTATTTCTGTGTCTGTTAATCTCAGATCAGACCCCGGTATCACTGGGCTGAGACCTAAAAGTATAGAAAATCTGAATAAAGGATAATCCTACTTTCCATTATTGTCATTCTCATTCAGACTATACACAGAATCATTGGTTGTTATCGTATAACATTCTTACACAAAGTTAACAAGCTAATATTATTTTAAAAAACTTTGCAAGCTCAATACAAGAAGGCTAACAAACAGACGATAAATTTGTTTTTCTAACCTATTTGTATTCTAATTGCAAGATGTTAATCAAAGTATTAAAATAAGTGCAATAATTAAAAAAAATATAGGATAAATTCTCGTTTAGAATTTAATTAAAAATCCAGATGATTATTTTTTATTTAGATTATGGCCGTCGGTGAATGAAGAAGTTTCCTGACTCCAATTAGTGTTATATCCTCCGACCATAAACATATTACAAAACGTTAAACTCTATCGCTTTACTAAAATAAAAGATAACGCAATGAAAGAAACTATAAGAAAGGTTTAAGGATGCAATTTATTTCACAAAACACAACAATATATATCAATGGCAATAGACTGTTGCCATATCGTAGAAGAAAACTAAAACAAAACAGAAGAACTAAAAATGCAAATAACAAAAGGCTCCAGGACAAAACTACAATAGAACTTCTAAGATCTTAATCAGGTTCGAAGAAGTAAATCGGGCTCTAACATGATACAGTTCTCACTGCACCACAAGATCATATATATTCAGTTTCTGAAATTAATTCAAATGATACTAATTGCAAACGATAAATTTTTAATTCCAATTAACTTACAAATTACATACAAATTTTTAATATCAACATAATTAAAAATTAAGATAATGTTTTTATATCATATTTCATCATTCACAGGATTTTCAATCCAAATATATGAAAGAAGCAAATAATAAATTCTTATTTTTCTTAAAATTCTTATTATCTTAATAATATTTTTCGAATAACTTTGTAGCAATTTTCTCAATGTTATAAACTATTCGTTGGAGTGGAGACAGAAGAAAAAGAGTTAAAAGTGTCTTACTCTATCAAGCATTTTTAACCAACGGGAGTGTTTTCTCTCCACGAATTCGCTACATTATAACGCATTTTCTGTTAAGTTTCATCTTATAGTAAACATTCGAGTAAGTCTTTAGAACATCGTCTTTTCAAAAGGTGTTGAATTATGTATTTCTGAAAAGTCGCGTTTCCATACTCAATAATAGACAGACCGACAGACTGTCAACGTTTTGATGTAACTAGAGCAAAATGTGACACATATCTACAAGATTGCTGATAAAACCGTAAACCAAATTTCATCCAACAACTGTGTGAGCTATTGTATTCGGATGCATATGGAAGGGCAAATAGACCGTCTGCCCTGAGTCGGATTTTATCTAAAATTTGATACTAATCTAAATTTTGCTGAAAATACCACATAACAAATTCCATCTTTCTAACTCTTTTCATTTTAGAGATATCGTGTTAGCAGATAGGCGTCATACATATAAAAACGCTGTTTTCTGACTGCGGGAGGTCTAAAATGTGAAGATTAACTGTCTTATATACATCGTATAGGAAAAGTAGAAAAGTGATTATTCCAAATATCGTTTCAGCACCATAAACATCATTTTTATACAGTTCTTTAACCCAAATAAATTTAGATAACTTTCTTCCTATTATTTAAATTTCATTTTCGTAATTCAAAATCCTAATATTATAATTTTATTATAAAAATATATGAATTTTAAACAGTTATTCTATTAAAATATCGTCTAACTCTATTTAAAAGTAAAACGGGTAATATCTTTTTTGCTAACAAATAAAAAGTCTCCGCTTAATGAATTTCCTATCCGATAAACAGTCGTTTCCATGTGAAAATTAAAATCCTCTGTTTATAATAAAGCTTGATAAAATCATTGGCTTCGACAGAGACGATTCTCCTGTTTAGAAATGAGCAGCATTGCAAAGGTTTTTCAATGATACTTTTATCTTTAAATCGACCAAATTTGAAATTGCAATTTCCTTAATTGTGTTTTAGAAATTTACAGACGTATCTTCTTTCGAAGTTTTGCTTCTATCAAAAGAGAAATATGTTTTAATCCAACAACCAGACAACTTGATATAACAAACAGCCAATTTTTTAGCATGTTGTCGTGTTGGTCCTTGCCAAACAGAACCGAAACCGATAACAGCCAATGAGCGTAGGACAGCGAAGAAAGACTAATCAATAGCTCAAAGACGAAGCTTTTATAGGAGGGAGGAAAAAGGAAAAAAGAGCGTCAGTTCACCCAGCGCCAAACCACTGCTGGAAGGAAATCCAACTAAAGCAAAGTTAAGTTGAAAGGGAGAAAACGTAACTTTTAGCGTTCCTATGTGTAACAAAATTGAAGTTTTAAAACTAATTTTAGGGGCTGCTGCATAAACTGGAGCCTTAATGGACGCGTCGCCTCTGCTTTTAAAAATGTAAAATTTATTCTCACGCAAACTTTTTCAGGAAAAGGCTTTTATATTCCTGTTCAATATTACTTTACTTCTCCAAGATCCCTTGAATTTTGACTATCTTAAATTTTCCTTTCCTTCTTTACAAAGTTGGTAGTTGCAACTATAGACCAATTAAACTGAGAAAGAGTATGCGTGTCATACAAAATATTTGAAAGTGATGACGCTTCGGTGATATACTCCTAGACAAATGTATTTTAGACTAAACTCTCTGATTTCAAGTCAGCATCACCACTGAGGTCAATCATCTGGACTGATGGGCCTAGCCTATTAACAAAGAGTGATTAACACAGATTCAAAGAAGCATACTAAAACTATTTATTTAACTCCCGAATGAAAAGTCTCGTCACTGCGTGACGAAATAAAACAGCAGTAGTATAAAATTAGACAGTTCCATTATATATACAATAATGAATCTGCGCGGTTTGATTACAAAGAGGTTCGCTTGGAGTGACTGCGTAGAAGGACAAGGTAGTAGTAGACACAAGGGTTCAAGTTGATGGATTGATAACCTGGCTCTAGAAGTAATGGTCGCCACAATATGAACACGGCTGTTTTTCCGTAATGTATAAATTGCTTTTTTACAATAAAATTCTCCCTTTAAATTTTTCGTAAGTCCTTTAAATTTAGAAATAAACATTTTTGTGCAAATTTTGCAGATAGAAGCGTGAAAGTTTCTGAGTCCATGGATGGGTTAAGAGGAACATTTTACTAACTAACAGTGTCATCCTTTTTTTTAAACGTAGTTCGTATCAATCTCTATAAAAGTTATAGTGTTTTTATACAATTTCCCAACTTATTTTTTTGTAATTTTAAATATATATCTATGTTCAATATTTAATTTAAAAAATGCTTTTTCCATTTTTTGCGCCTGTGAATACATACATTTCTAATATAAAACAGAAAATACATGTATCTGTCTGTCGGTCGGTCACAAAAACTCCTCCAGAACGGTGAACGGTAGCAATATGAAATTAGCGCACTACAATCTAGAGCACATTTCTAGGACAAGGTGTTATTTTCAACTTTCAAAGTTAATTAGTTCTTAAGATATTTAATTAAATAACGCAAATTAGCCGTTGTTAAGCCTAATGCTTAGATGTTTTTTCCTAATAGTTTCTGAAATATTTATTAGACAACAAGTATTTTTATTCTATCTTAAAGAGTAGAAAATTATTTTTTCAATGATATTAATTCCATTGCGATAAAGTGTTTTCTCTGATTGTTATTAACGTTTAAAATTTATTTTTAACGCAATTTCTGAAAATACTTTTTATTATTATAGAAATAAATTCAAGCCAATTTACTGTTTCGCTCGCGGGTTTTTGCCAGTGTTAAAGTTAATATAGAAAATATAGTTTTCTTTGAGCATAAACAACAAAATAGACTTTTCACTCCCGGCTGTAGCATTTGCACCTTTTAAAGAGGTTACACAGTGATCCAATGATGTTAGTGAATAATTCTCACGATGTTCTGTTCAATTTTCACAAATTTTTAAATGATCCTAATGAGTGTGTGTGCTAAGCCTTAAAGGTTACTTAGTCCAGTTGCTATCGTAGGAAGAGGACAAAGGGAGGGGAAAAAGATGTATTAACTGTCTATCTGTCGCAAGAACTCCTCCTAAACGGTGAATAGTCTTGACAAGAAATTTGCACATGCCATTCTAGGGTTCATTCCTAGATTAATTTAAAATTTTCAAAAAAATTACTTCCTAAGATATTTAATTAAATAACTAAAACTAAACCTATTTTCGGCTTTTTATTTCAGTTTTTCGGCAAAAAATATTTTGTACATAAATTATTTACATACCATTTTAAAGAGCAGAAAATTATCTTTTTAATAATTTCAATGTAAAGCGTTCTTTTCCTTATTTTAATAAACATTTTAAATTTATTTCATACACAATTGCCACAATGCTTTCTGTCACTATAATGAAATTCAAACAAAATTATCGTTTTATCAAATCCTTCCTTCCGGTACTTTTACCATTGTGAAAGTTATGATAAAAATATTATTTTCTTTGAATATTAGCTGAAAGGCAGAAATTTTATTTAGCTTTTATTTCGTAGTATATATCACTTTCAGTATGTTTGCACAATAATTCAATGATGCTAATCACTCTCTTTCCGTGATCTTTCATTTAATTTTAAATTTTTAGTTATCATAATGAGTGTGTAAAATAATTCAAGATTGTTGAGCCCACTTCCTACCAGAGGGAGAGGGCCTAAGGAGAAAAATAATAAACACTATGCGGTTTTTTACGGTCAGTGACAAAAACACTAAACAGCTGAGAATTGTAGATCGGATAATGTCAATAAAATCTAAGATATGAAAGAGTTTCTGTGGTTGCCGTAGCCATGATGGGGAGGGGAAAATAGAGTAGCAAGGACTACGAGATTCTTGCCAGGTGGTTCAAACTGAGGAGAGAAAAAGAAGTGTGTTTCACTGCTGGTCAAAAAGAGTCAGCGGATTAACGAATATCAACGAAAGACACTTCCGCGAAAAACTGTTTTATTATATTGAAAGTGTTATATATACTTGGACATGAAAATATTTTTATCTCGAGAAACGCCAGGTATATCAGCTAGTATTTATATAGAAGAGTCTGTGTTCATTATACAAATCTACAATTTTTATCCTATCTTTATAAAATTTGGCCAATGGGCTCTTAAGAACGACACAAAAAGCCACTGCGAGATTTTCGAAGTTTAGAAGTTAATTAAAATTTCAATTAATTAAAAATTAAGAAATTTTTTAACGCTGTTCCAAGACATCTTTCGACAATATCGTTTCATAAAAGTGTTTTTTACACAATCTCAAAATTCAAAGAATCGACTTTTTAATGATGCCAATTCAACTGTCGTAGAATTTTTTCAATTTTTCCCTCTTTAAAATATATTTTAATAATTTGCAATAGTTAATTTTATTGTTGTAATGAAAATCGAACTATCTTCATTGCTTCTTCAAATATTTTAATCGCATCGTCTTTCTTCATTGTTAAATCTGCGATTAACATTTTTTCTTTCTTTGATACAGTAAATAAATTAGCTCTTGAGAAAATTTTAAGTTACACGCAGTTTGACGTTACATACTTCTTAAAATACGTTTCATAACTGAATCTCATTGAACTACGTGATTTTTGTTTTATTTGATAAGTTTTGTTTAGTGAAATTTTTTTTAAACGAGTTTCATTCATATACTTCTTAGAAAGTGATTTTAAGGAGTAATTGTTAAGTGAATAAAAAGGGACTTAGTAAAGTGATTAGTGACATTTGCTTGCTTTCAGAATTTTAGTTTCATTTTAATTTCTGAATTATTTCAACTGGAATTCTTTGTCTTGAGACATTTTGACTAAGAAAAAATGAAAACAAACGTTTGATCATGAGAAAATTTTTTATTTCGAAACATTTTACAGCTTGTAATCTTTAAAATAACTTTCTAAATATTTTTCTTGATACTGGTTTTGGAAATTTGATTCCTTATTCAGGTTATTTCATTTAGATTTTCAAGGCATTCTTTATCATAACATATTTTTAAATCTAATGTATACAGTGGGCCGTACATATAACTTGCAACTTTTCTCACATGAAATTTTTTCGTCGAAATTTGAGGGTGCGCTGCTATTTAACTGAGAACACCTAATATGAAAATGTTTTTTCGAGAACAAACGTAGAAATATGTATCGTAATCCGGGTTTACTGTGCACCATTATGAAATTTTTATTGAAAAGTGAAATGGAATCAATTCACGGTTACATTACAAATACCAAATGACGAGCGGCAATCGAAATTTCAGTTCTGCGTATCTGGAAATATCACAAGATAAGAACAAAAGTTTTTTACTTCGCTACGAGTGAGAATCATTCCGAAGGAATAAGATTTATATAGTTATTTCCTACTATGAACATTGTAATTAAAACAGTGATCTGGATGCTTTTTTCGTTACTTCTGAACGTTTAGTTAAGAAATATTGATTTCTGCTTTATTTCATATAATTTTCTGACGTATTTAAGACTGCTTTACCAGTCGAAATAGTTTTCTGTTCGTTTACCTAATTAGAGTTTGCATAATCAATATAGAACTAGCGTTTCATAAATTGATGACAAATTTAAAATTCATTAAATATTAGATTAATTTTCGAAATTTGTTTTGTTTTATCATTTTAATCAGTTCATTATTTATGAAGATGTTCACCAGTAGTTTGAAAAATTCTTTACTCAATGTAACCTGATGGTGTTAAAAAAATTCATAAGGTTATTTTTATAATCAATATGATGTGTTAAATTTTAACATGAGTTATATATATATATATATTGTGACGAACTGTTTTCAGTCCTTAATCTTATATCTTAAATACTGGACTAAGACGGCTTTACCACTGTTTATTTTTATGTATTTGTTCCTGAGGCACAGACTGCAAGTAATGTAAATGTTTCTGATTGTTTATATTTTTCAAGTGTGGAAATCAGTTCTTCAAATTTTCTGGACGATCTCTTTGTAAATAGCTAAAATAAGGTATATTTTTGATATTACAAAGGCTATTGCTTTAGTCTCATGTTACAGACTGGATATTAAATTGGTGGCAAGCGCCGAGATCGAATTTCCAGTTAACCACTTATTAAATTTCCTTTGTGATTTTAAGAATTCGTGCTCAAGTGAAGAGCGTAAATTTGTGTTAACTTTCTGGAGAGCTATTGATTCATCATTGGGTTGGCGATTCGAGATAGGAAGATATGCAGCTCAGACAAAGTTCTTCATATTGTGGAGAAGACATTTTCTGGAGCGCCATTGACTTCCTTCTTCATTGAGTTACAGTTTCAAGATAGGTAACGTATTTAAAGTTTTTTTTGGGATCAGCGCCTCTATGTTTAAATTTTGTTATATTATTATAATTTGAATTTATTTTAAATAGCATTTTCTAAAGTATTAAATTGAACATCTAAGTTATATATCCAGAAGGCTGTTAAGTAGTCGAATTTGTCTAGGAAACATCAAGTTCTTGGTGAGTATATTTCCGGTAGATGTCCATATCTAGGAATTAAGAATTTCGCCTGATATATTTCCAGTAGACCGCATAAATTTTGAGAAAATATCTTGGATATTTTTAACAGTTGTCACTTTGAATTCAAATAATACGTTAGACTTTGTTTATTTTAAGAAATTTTCTAGGAGAAGCTGAATGAATTTCTTGGGTTTGTTAATTTGCGGTAGATTAGATATTTATTAGATTAAAGATTTTTATTTCAGTGCAATCTCCGGTAGACTGGATAAACTTGAAATTGTATAGCCTTCGATTTATTTTGAATTGTTTGTTACAAAACTTAAAATTGATTAATCCGGAAGGGGTGAAATTTTAAATACCCTTAGATTAAAGTAGGAATTGGGTAATATTTTGAAGCACATATAGTGCAGTGTATCTTTTAGAAGTGTTATTTATATAGTGTTTCTTTTGACAGTTTTGTAAAAGGATCATTAAGAATACAGATCTATTTGACTTCTCATATCTTAATTTGTCTTTATAAAAAAAGTTTTTGAAAAATGACTTTTCTCGCTAAAGCACAGAAAATTGATCTTCTGAGTCTAGCCGCAGAGGTTGGTCTAGATGTAAGCCCAACTGCAGGCAGTCTTGGGTTGGTAAAGTTGATTGAGAAATCATCTGATGATGAACAAGAGACTTATAAAGATATTTTAAAAGCTGTGACTTCAGCCAGGATCCGAAAGAAGAAAGAACAGAAGGAGAAGAAGAGAGAGAATTTGCGGCTAGAAAGAAGCGAGAAGAGTCAGAATTTGCGTCTAGAGAAAGAGAGAATTTTCGGCTAAAGAAAGAGAGAATTTTCGGCTAAAGAAAGAGAGAATTTTCGGCTAAAGAAAGAGAAAAATAGAGAGAAAAGGAGAGAGAAGAGAGAGAACTTGCAGCTAAAGAAAGATAAAAACGTAGAGAAAAGGAGAAATAGAGAGAAGAAAATGAGTTTCTCTTAAAGAAGATGGAACTGTAGATAGAAGCGAAGAGAATAAAATCAACGACAGGAGAAAGAGTGAAATCTTCAATAGATATGCATCATCTTATACAAAAATTTGATCCAAAAGACGAGACATTAGCTTGTACCTGACTCTCTTCGACCGGCAAGTGAAGAGAACAAAGGTTTTCGAGGAATTGTGGGTTTCACATCTCATGGGTTTACTTCCCAACGACATGCCTTAGCTAATTGCTAGAGAGCCTGAAGATGTAACCGAGGATGACGAACAGGTAAAACAGATTTTGCTGACACGATATAAATTGTGAGCCAAAATGTTTAGGCAGATGTTCACTAAACACTCGAAGAATTCTGACATAACTTGCAAAGATTTCGTGTATGAACTAAGATCCTATTTCGAAGAATGGATTAAAGGATTAGAAATGGACGATTTTGAGCTATCAAAACAGTTTCAGTATAAAAATTGTTCCTTATGATAAGGCAATAATTCGCCTAATTAGAATTTTCTTTCTATTTTCAAACATGGATTATGGAGGAACGAAAATTTGAACCCCACAACATTTCCACCCCCTTAGAGCTGGATAGCCCATCTACGAATTAGGCCGCCAATTTTACCATCTTTACAACATATTCCTCGCCGGTTACAATCTAACCAAAATTACTCTAGTTATCGTGTTCCCAAGATAACATGGGCAAAGCCTTTAGTCCGGAGATATAAGGAAAACATTTCGCCATCTATTTTCATAAGGTTTATAGATGGGCGGAAGATGGTGGAATGCACTACAAATGACGAGAGTCTTCCAACAAGGGGAAACATACATATGTTGTTAATCATAACTAAACTAAACTTGGAGGCATTCGGCTGTTTGTTAGTTTGCCATATATCCCAGAGGTTTTCCTAGTCTGTGCTCAACTAACTGAAATCAACATCTGGAAAAAAAGAAACGCTCAGTTCGGGTCCGCGCCGAAGAGTTTTCGTGAAAAAGTTGGGATAAAATCAAAAGACGTGTTTCGTATTAGTATGTAATTTAATTATCAATCTCTTTGATACAATATTTACACAGAGTAGTATAATGGTTACAGAACAGAAATCACAAGTTTGTCGCATGTAGCAAGGGTCTGTGGTAGCTTGTGATTGATCTATTCTGTAACCATTATACTACTTTGTGTAAATATTGTATTAAAGAGATTGATAATTAAATTTCATATTAATACGAAACACTTGTTTTATGATTTTATCCTGACGTTTTCACGAAAAATCTACGGCGCAAATCCGAACTAAGCCTTTCTTCTGTTTTATTTAAAGTAGATTTCGGTGGCGCCATCTGTTGACAGTATATAGAACTACATTTCGCGTAAGCGCTGTAAAACATTATTTACTGCAAATGTTCATATTTCCCGTAATATTCAAATTTTTGAATTCAAATTTTAATGCAATGTTTCTTTAACGTATTGTCAAGTTTTCTGTGTTATAATAATAAAGAAAAGAAACATGCGGAGTTCGAAATTTTCAATTCCGATTTTTACTTATATTCTGATAAATATTTTTATTACCTCACTTTAGGTCCTAGTAATACTCTTTAGGCCCTTTAAAATGACACCAGAATCAACTTCCTAGCTAAACGCGTTTCCACGCTACACTTATTTATAACCTTACATAAAGCTAACTTATAACAATCACGCGCATGCGCCTACGCTGGCACGATGTCGCCACAGGTAAAACAAATACTATGCGGAAAACTTTTACAGATATGATCTATCCGTTGTGGGGTCAACCATTCTTTTCGCATTATTAGTCTCGTAGTTATTAGCGATTCAAATCTGACGGTATTTTGTCAAACAAGAATGTTCGACCGACTATCACTGTAACGAGAAGAAAGACGTTTAACGTGAAAAAACTATTTATTTTATTGCATTCAAAAATCAGTAAATCTTAACAACATCTTAAACATTTTCCTATTATATCTCTAAAGGAAGAAGGTCTAGAAGTTGGACCGTCGAAGGTAAATATAACTTTCCTATGAGGTAACTCTTTTAAATGAAGGGAAAAAGACCGCTGCTCGTACGGGATATTTTAAAGCATTTCCGAACAGTAAAATTCATCCATTAGACGCTCCAATATATGTTTCGGTACCATCACAAGCAAGAACTTTAATACTTTTCTCATCTATGCAGTTTTCTTTCATAAATTCTAGTATTGATGATACTACCCTGGGAATCCGAACTAATTGAGGCTGACCTTTCTTCGGATTCCGGGTTTTCAGATTATCCAGGTAATTCGGTAAAATATTTTTGATATACCAAATGAAGTAAAGTATTGTCTCTGGGTATTTCACCCTTTCACAAAAAAAAATTCGATTTATCTGTGACCGCTGTCTGATTTTTTCTGATTTCTTACAATATTTAAATCCTCTAAAGAACACTTGCTAGTTGAGTTTCTGATCTACTGGAAATGGCTCTAAGGTCACATGCAATAGCGGATACGATATGACTTGACAATTTCAACAAATGAAATTTTATTTATTTTAAACACTGTACTGTATAGACAGTAAATAAAAGTATTGTTATTAAAATGAAGGATGGGTTAAAAATTGAAAAAAATATGTGCATTTGGCCGAAAAATTAAGTTTTTACTTAGATTCCGGGTAACCGAAATTTTAAATGACAAATATAATATTTTTACTGTTAATTAACACTCTAAGCTTGAAAATTTAGTACTTAAAAACGAAAATTTGCTTTCTATCATATTTCTTTAAAAAAATTGAAAATGAACGTTTTCAGCATAAAAATTCAAATTTTAGGCCCATTTCTTGAGACCTGAATATTTTTCAAATTGGTTAAAACATTTTTTGGTAAATATGTAACCATAGTGATAACTTTTTATCGACTTTAAATTTGGAATTTCGAAAAAGGCTTTTTCGTGATCACCGTAGTGTACTCCCTAATGAAATCAAGTCACATGACGTCATGTTTGCATGAGGAAGGTAACTCTGTCCGTGTCATCTAACAACCAATTTCACGGTCTCTTACGCGGCGCTGTTAACTTCATTTTCTCATTTCTCATGTGAAACGGGCAGTTGATTCCAACATTAAAATTGTGCGCTCATTTTAATTGTATTTGATTAGAATGTAGAATAAAATTATAGCTAGATTGAAACATGCTGTTAAAAATTAAAGAATAGCTTGTATAGTCTTTCAGAAAGTTGGATATATTTCTTATTATTTTGGAAGAATTTTTTAATAGAGTCCACGACACATTTAATGAAACAAAATAAGAACGTTAAAAGTCATTAAGACATTACGAATGAATTTGGAAAAGGGAAGGAATCTACATTTCCTTGCCTTCAACAATGGAGGAAAGATAGACTTTGCTTAATTTTTGATTTAAAAATTCTAATAAAAATAAAAATAATAATCTCTCCGAGGTGCATATTCCAACCCTCCAAAGTACATCTATGTCAAATTTGATATATCTAGGTCGAAAGGTATGCCATGTAGAGAGGTTGGATCGAAAAGTATAGGAACATTTTTTTTGAAATTATTTTTGGCAGGGGGCGGGAAAGTTGCGTCTTAAGCATATTAGTTTATATAATTTTTTTTTATTGAAATTCATTTATATCTTCCGGTGTCCCAAGCGCCTCAAAAATAGTTAAAAATGACATTTTTTTTGGAAATTTATAAAAGAATATTTTTTAAAATTTTCTTTAGCGCCGGGTAAGAAAGTTTTGTTTTGAGTATATTAGTTTACATGTTTTTATTGTTATTAAAATTCATTCATATCTTCTATTGGCCGAAAGCCTCCCAAAAAGTTGAAATTGACATTTTTACAAATATCTATTAAAATTGTGAATTAATGAAAAATATTTGAAAAATTTGCAGATTATTCAAGTATAAAAGCATAAACTAATATGAACTATAATACATGAAGTATAAATTTAATAGTCAAAGCAATAAATCACAAAACTTATAAAAAGTGAACTTATATCATAGATTTTTTAAATTCTATTAGTTTGAAGATTTCCATATTTCTAAAGTATGTAATCGTTTTTTTTGTATTATAATGCTTGATAAGACTTCTTGATTGTATCCTATTCAATATGAAGCCGTGTCTCTTCTCTTCTCCATATACACTTTCCGACGTTTCAGATACTAAGCGGAAACGTCTTTCTACAGCTTGGGTATGGCTTGGATATTTTGACCATTCCTCCGTCTAACTTTTACCATGGCCTCAATTTCTATAAATAGCACATTCATCAAAAGAGGTGGTTCAAAAGGTCCAACTCGTTGCCAGTTAATAAGTGCAAAATAATCCTTTGCTTTAAAGTCTATTTTTGGAATTTGAAAAATTATTATTCTGATTGATCCTCTGTTTTCATTTCTAGCACAAATTAGTTTCCGTAGTGCTAAAGACCTTATATTCTCTCTGTTATTTGTGAGCATTGACAATAGCAAATTTTCAGTATGACAAAAGAAGTTATTTCATTGAATAAAAGTGTGTACTATATTTCTTAATTTGGGTTCCAAATATCTAAAAAATGAGATAAGTCTCCAAATATGCAGCGCTCCTTCTGTTATGGAGGACTTTGTTTGGGCATACAGGTTGCATATACCTTCATAATGTATGTTGCAAGAATAATAAGATTGTCAGATGGTTTTTCTGTGACCACATACAATCTTAAAATTCTACTTGCAATTGTTAGCCACCTTGAGTGAGCAACTGCACTAGGCTTTCTTAATGCCATGCGAGAATAACATTCAACACGTGATATCGCTAGACAAATATCATATAGATATTTCTGATCATTGCTGAGAACCATTCTATCTATATTATATGGCATATTCTCCACACTTATTGAAGAAAAAGGAGCTACAGGTAGCTCCTCGCAGGTTTTGATTGCTTTACCAATTGGTCGACAAAATTCTTTAGGGCCATTTGTTGCATCATCCAAAGAATTTAGTAGATGACGGAGAGGTAACTCATTTGTTTGAAGCAAACAATTTCACTATTGTAATGGTCTATTGAGGCCAGTTTCATCAAGCGAATAATACTTCACTTGTGCCCAGTATTAACATTTGTTCCATCGCATCCAATTACTATTAGCCCATTTCATTGCATATTATTTGATACAAAAAATTGAGTATTACTTATTTTATGGCTTTAGCTCCTCCTGGTGCAGCAGTAACATGTCCGATATACACAGAGTTAGGTTCTTTACAAGAGTACAATGTTCCTCCTTTGTGGTCTTAGGGTAGTACTTTGGCTTCTTCTTAATTAGCACTTTTGTGTTGTCTTTTCTCCCATCGAAATATAATCCGCTTAAAAATTCCGGAATGTTAACTTAGTAGTCTCTGCAACTGCATTTTAGAACTTTTTACGCTGTCTAAGAATTTTATTGCGATCTACCACATGCGAAGTCCCTCCTTCGTTTACATTTCCAATGTCTTGTAAAACAGCACTGGCAAATGAAGCAGCTGCTCTATCTGAAATTCCGTATAGATCACATTCCCTTTCTAAGGTAGGGAAATCTAAACGATTTTATGATTGATATTCCAAGGTAATTACATCTGTATACAAGGACGAAGACATAGTGTTGAGCTCAAGTATCTCCATTGATTGAGCACTAGCAGCATCGGCACCAGTTTTAACCATTTTACGTTTTATTCTTTTGTCTTCCATCTGTTTTCTTTTTTTCTTTTCTCTTTTTTAGTCGCAATTACGTCCACTTCTCCAATAACCATTTTCATTTCTAATCCTTGATCTTTTATAAACAATCGCTCAGCAAGTGGAATTTTCATGTCTTTTTGGCATTTACTTGCATCGAAATTTGTACACTTACAAAATGTGATATCGAACAAACTCGATATTTTTTCATTACGATAATTTTCGAATTTTTGTTGGTATTTTTAACATTCTTCGCTCTATCCTTTACGTTTCTCCTTGTAAAATCATTTCTTTAACACATCTTATATTTTTAATTTTTAATTCGAAATTTGCATAAAAATAGTTTTTTTGCAAATATTTAAGCGTTTTGGGGCACCGGAAGATATTAAACAAAGTTGAAAATGTTTTGCATGTATGCTAGTACAATTAAAAGACAACTTTTGCACCCTATGCCGATTATTTTTTCCACACTTTGAATTTTCGATCTACCCTAATGTAGAGTGCCAAAAAACACAAATTCATTCGCTTTTTGAATCAGTAGAAAAAAATATAAGTACTTAAAAGTCAATTCAGAGTGGCAAGATCGAGAAGAAAATACTAGCTATAAAATTCTGTTATTTTAAATTACAAATTAGAATTATTTAAATTTTCCACTCCTTGCATTAAAACAGAATAATGAAAAATAAAAGGTTTTTATCATATCCAGATGGTTGCTCACACTTTTAAAAGATTACACATTTCAAGAAAAAGAAAACTGAAAATTCGAACCTCCACTCCGAAACATCGTACTGTAATATCGAATTTGCATGCATGTACACCAATTTACAATCATATTACAATAAAAGATTTTCCCGGGAAGAACTTTTCCAATAAGAACTTTAACTTCAAATTTGACTGAACAAAATAACAAAAGAAATAAGATTTCAAATTAAATTGACGAAATTTATCTTCCACATTCTACTGCTTTTATAGTAAACTTAAACAAATAAAAAAGTAAAGTAATTTTTAAAAAATAAAGTAACTATCTCTGTTAATTGCACTTTTATTTATTTATATAATGTTGTAAAAATTAATTTTCAATGTGAAATTATTGCGATTTTAGCATCATTAACTTATTCTCTATGTTATTATCAATCTTTATGTTATCATGAAATATCTCTATGATATTATCAAGCTAACTCATGCTTTTTTGTGATATGAAGCTGATAATATTGAAAAAAGGAGAAAAATATTTATTGTAATTAATTGTTATTGAGAAACATTATTTTATATGTCTACTTTCACCTGTTTTGTTTCTAGTATAATTCAAAATTTCAATTAATTCTAGTATTTATTAATAAAATAGAAAAAACTGTTTGTGAAATTATTTCGAAATTGAGTTTAAGATTAACTACACTTAATTTATCATTGAAATTTAATTAAAATGAGAAGGTCAACCTTTCGGCCAATTAAATCCGAATGATATCTTTTGAAAATGTTTTACCTATAACTTTTATGTATGCTGAGATAATTTTTTGCTGCCTGAGAGAGAGAGAGAGAGAAAAAAACTCAAAAGAATTCAGCAGAAAAAATCTCCCTGCTTTAAGCAGACTGGACCAGTTGCTCTTAACTGGACCCCACTCCAGATTGTTATCTACTCTTTGCTCAGTTCGATATCGTAGAAATGTGGGGCAGAGATATCACCATTAACAGAAGGGGGCCAAATTGATTTTAAAAATTTCGGAGTTACTTTTCTTTTCACTCTCTCGTATAAGAAGTATACAGAAAAAAGACTGGTTTTCTTCAAAAATTTTTGACTCCGAAATTTTTATGCATCTCTACTTCTTATACCTCAATGGTTCTGAAAAAGGCATTTGGAGTTATATCTATCAATCTGATCTTTTGTGAACACGATAACTAAAACATCCAAGGATCTATTTAGGTAGAATTTGGCATGTAGACTTTACACTACAAATACAGATACTTATCAAATTTTGGGCGGAAGTATATCTCTCCGTATGTCTGCGGTGCATATAGAAACTATAACATAAAAAGAAAAGTTTTATAACGAAAATTAAAAGACACTATGAGGATATGAACGCATAACATCCATTCTGCATTCTAATTGCGTTCAATATGTGTCAGAGTATCTTCAGATATATTTGAATCGAAAATTGGGCGTGATTATCCATATTTATTCAATATTTTGAGGTTTTTCTTCAAATCAATAGCCTTGAAACTTGAATCCTATGTATTTATTTTCGGTATTGGTATTTCTCACCTTCATATAATGCAAAATATTTAAGTTACTATTTCTATTTCTGAAGATTTTTGTAACAATTAGTTCAGTTTTTAAAAATTTATTATGGTTTGATTATAATTTTAATTATTATGGTTTGATTATTATAATGAATAACTGATTCATAAGCCTACGTTTCCCTCCATATATCTTATTTTTACCTGCCTGGTTGTATCTCTCGTTTTTAAAACCATCTTACTTGCACTATTCGATGCTTAATATCTAAAAAAATAGTAGAAAAATCTTAAAAAATTATCAACCTAGGTGAATTTTTACTTTAAAACAAAAAGTGTCCTGTCTTATTTATGAGCCATATTACAGCTCTTTACATTTGTCAGATAAGTTGTTGGATTGGAAACTAAAGTCAGGAGCTTTCTCTAAAAAACTGAACAATACACGTTCCTTGTATAAACCATTTTAATTTTAGAAGCTCCATCGTCCCCCAATATTTTAGAAAAAATTTATTAATTTATCACTGATGTGTCCGATATGAACGTTATTCGATCGAGCTGAATGCTTGCCAATCTCATTTTTACACGAACTGACAAACTTTTCAGGGATTCCCATCAAAGAAATTCGCACATCTATTTCTTGCGACTGTCTACTTTAGAGTCACTTGAATATGAAATCAAGCCGACCACATATTCTGCCACAGAAGTCAAGTTCCTTAAAATTCTTAGGATCCCTGTATAAAGTAGAGTATTGATTTTATATCTTGCATTTTATAAGATATTCTTCTACTGTTAAGCTACAAGGTAGAAAGAGTAATGCTAAATAAAGAGAACATTGTTGTCTTATGATGCGTTTGTAAACAGGGACAGGGAGTGGCTCAGTTTTCAGGGGACTGTGAATGATACTAAAAATAACGTGTTTATTGATAAAATTTGTCGACATAAAAAATTATTTTAATGCTGTCTGAAATAAAAAGGAGCTCTCTCCTACTATGAAGTATATAATTTTCTATTAACTCTATTTTCAATGTAAAATTGAACCATTATATTGAGTATAAGGGATATTGTTGTACCACACCTATACGATGAAAGAGCTTAAAAATATAGAAACACATTGAGAAAAAAATAATATTCTAGAAATAAATCTAATTTCATGAATAAAAATGAATACAAAAAAATTATCAATATAAATTAATTTTTATGAATATCCTTAGATCGTATGGAATTTTTCTTTAAAAAATTTGTTCTACGCCTTTTCTCAACGGAGTTTGAATTGAGACTATTTGATTAGAATATTTCGAATGTCAAGTCTATCACTCTGTCTCTTAACCCCTTACCAATATATCCCGAGATCAATCTTTGCATGGAATCTGGACAGGTTTACACAGAATCTAAAATTAAGTCATTCTTAGACGTTATACAAAATGACCGTTTCTCCCCAAACAAAACGGAGTCATCTAATTAGATTGTACAGAATACTACAATGTTAAGGGGTTGAAGAAAAGAGCAACGTTTATTAATCCAAACGTTCATCGTTTATGTCTGTTCAAATATGGGTGGAAACAAACTTCAATACCTTAAATTATCTTTCACAAGATGTTGAAGATAAAGGTGTTGTCAAATTATCTTTCACAAGATGTTGAAGATAAAGGTGTTGTCAGAATGATAAGAACGGTTTTGAAAGTGGAGGTAGAAAATTTCGCAATTTAATTGCTACTTTCAAAATAACTACAAACATCAAGCAATCTTGCCTTGAATCTAATAGCATTTGAATTGAATATGTAATTTAATATATAAACATTTCAATTCTTCTGACAAAATCTTTTGTATGAGATACTGACATAATGTTATTGATTCAGTTGAATAATTATTTCTGGTACAAATTCTGCTGTGAAAGAAAAGGAAAAACTTTTTTTCAAAGGGATTAAGCACTGGAGATGTAGTTTAAATTTGTTCACATCATAATAAGTATTTTAATTATTTGCTTACTTTTATGATTTTACATTTCCATATGAGCATTTTATCTTAATGCATTCAGTGTAGACAAAGGTAATTTTTTCGAGAAGGTTGTAATGTTTAATATATCAGTAAGACACGAAGAATTTTACAACCCTTTTCCTAATCAGTACAGTTAAAAATTGATTTTATGAATACGAATATTCGAAGGCATTTTAATTACTGAGATAGATGTATAAAAAATATGATTTTTTGAGAAACTTTAATCAATATCTGGGCGAGACTGGTTAGAAAATAAAACTGATATTATAATAAAAAATAAAGTCGAAAGTGGTTCGTGCAAATGCTATGCTTTCAAGCGGCATATTTTATAGACGTGTCATGTAATTATAAAATTTATTACCACATTTTGAATAACCGTCTGATAATTTTAAATATTCAGCATAAAGTGAAATCTTAAATCAAGTCGTCATTTGTTTTTCTTGCAACAAAATTTATTTCAGTCCACATGAACGTAATTGGTAGAAACATTCTAAGAGGAAACGAAAACGCTACAGTTCTGGATTTTATTGGGCCGAAAGCCGAACTGGTACATTTTAATTAAATGAATGCTAATTAATGCTAAATGAACTAATTTAAAACTCAAATTTGAAATATATCCGAAAAATTTACTTTTAATCTTATGGATATATTAAGAATGTAAGTTAGAAAAAGTCAATTAGTAACAAGACAGGCGAGAGAAGCCTTTCAATATTAATGTCTTCAGTAACTATTTAATTCCAACAACGATTCTATCTTATCTTGTTCTAGAATATTATAAACCTCTGATCCGAAAGAATTTCTCTTGATTGCACTTCATAACAACATAGAGAAAATTAGTGATAAGAATGATAAAAAAATCAGGTAGAAGCACATTCAAAATTAACTTTTAGAACATTGCAACAATAAATGAAAATATAATAACCTCATAACGACCAGCGTCCTATTTATAGGACAGTTACAATTCACTCCTGTGGTTAAATTGAGTGCACTCAATTGTCTTTTCTTTCTCTGTCCATGAAGTCAATAGTTTTTAAGTCCAGGCCATACAGTATTGGTGATTCTTCGGATGAAGACGATAAAAACACAACAGGAAAAGATTGTTTAGATAGTAATCATGTATTTGCTAACTTACGGAAATGAGAACGATGGATAAAGGAAAAATTTATAATATCTGCTTATCAATACAAAAAACCCTATTTTTCAGTATATAGATAAAAAATCGATTTTGACGAATGAGATTATTATGTTCTTATAAAGCAGAATTGTCATTTTCTCCAAGAAGCAAACATAGTTTTCCCGATTTCCTAGAGTGAAGATTTTTTCGATAAATAAAACATATCAACTAAATGTCAGTTAAAAGTTTGAAAAAAATCGACTGGAGGAACAAAATTTAACGTGCTTCCTTCGACATAGCATTCATATTTAACCAAATATCGTTAATGTGAAGAATAAAATTTTACGGTCGATTATTGTTTCAAAAGTTGCCTAATAGTTTCATCAAAATGCTGATTTCTGAAAAATCTGGGGGATGAGGGTCGCACCCTCCTTCGACACGTATCTGTATTTATGCTTAATAATATACTATATAAATTAATTGATATAAATCGAAAAAAATCACTGTCAAAAATTAGTTTCTTTAAATTCATATTCAGGAGAATGAGTAAAGGGTTTAGTGTTGTATCTCAAACCTTGTATCTCCAACATAATTTCCGAGCAAAAGTAACAAGAAATCACTAATCTGTTTAAATTTTATATTAAGAAGAGTTCATTGTATTTTGATGATGTTATATTCTAACATATTATTTGCCTTATAAATATTCTATTAAGTTGAATTTCTATATTTCTCAATTCTTTGTTGTTTTCATTATTTTAACTGAAAAAAGTTAATTTTCTGATTTATAAATAAAGAATAAAAAAATTATTGGAGACGATTAATGTCTTGAATTTCTGGAACATTTTGGCATTGCTATACGTGGAACAAGAAGAATTAAATAACGTTTGAACTTAATAAGTAATTTAAATAGTCATCATACATTTTTTTCGAGGCAATGTGCATGAAATTTGTATAATTTTCATGAATTATTAAAACATACAATAATTATAGACAATAATTAAAACTGAATGTTATAAGCAAAATACATGCAGAAAAATTTGCGATTTTTTAAGAAAACCATTATGAGTTCCCGAATAATATATGGGATTGTATAATAATATAAATCTTTAATATAATATATATGCTTTCTACAGTCCCGTGGTGAAAAATATTAGAAAGTGCAACAAATGTCCTAATATTATTGTTCATATGAGTAATTTAAGTTTTAAGAAAGCTATTCAATACGTTTCTAATAAAATAGTTTTACCATTTAACTCTTCTTTTTCAATTAATATAAGACAATTTCCCTTCCGTGGACATCCCTACACATGAAACTCAAAATATTTTTACTAACACTCAAGTAATTTCTTTAAAAACTGCATTTTTTCAGTATTAACTAGTTTAAAGTCTCTAGTTAAAGTCTAACCTAACATTTTTTAAATTTTTTTTACTTAGTAATTAATTTTTACACTTTGTCCCTAGTCAAATACGTCTCCCTCCGTGGATAAAGAAAGTAAATTAAAAAAAGTATCATAAATGGCAGCTCATGTCAAATCATCATGAAAGAGTTTATAAGAAAGGCAGACAATTTGTTCTTGAAGGAAAAATTTTCGTTCTATTGTGAATTTATTGATTATATTGCAATTAAATAGTTCTATCTGGAGTTTGTTACAGTTATCGGCGTCTACTCTGTGGTAGTCATAAAGAAGTTAAGAAAAATCTAATTTATAATTACAATAAAAAATTTTGATAGGTTTAGTATCGCATTTAATAAAATTAAGAGCACCACTTTAGCCACCTAAAAATAAAAGCACTTAAAAATTCAAAACTTAGTTTTGTCTCCTCCGTGGACACAGCATGTCCACAAAGAGGAAAGCATTGTCAATGAAAGAGACAAAATCTCAAAAATCATGATACAGTTAGATAAATTAAAATAATATCGATTAAAAGTCCTTTTGTAGATATTTTTATGAAGTTTAGTGATTTTCTTTTGTATTTAAAAAAATTGACATTTAAATAATATTCTCAAAAAGAATGAAGGTAAGCAATTCATATAGAATATTTGTAATATTAAAGCTTAAGTAATGTATAACAAACATTTTAATAGCTAAGTTTATTTTTAGAAAAAGTGGGAACGTCAAAAAATAAAAAGACAAAGCAGTCCGATGCTCAAATTCAGAAGAGAAGAGAGTGAACAAATTTAATATAATTATTGGATGGGGTAGCTAGGATTATTATAAAACGTTAATGCAAGGCAGGTACCCAATGTTAAAATACAGTTATATGTATATATCGATTATTTAATCATTTCTGGGTACTGAAATATATAACACAATGATAAGCAATTCTAGCTCTACTGATATAAATCACCTACCTTTGCAGACCTGAAAAACCTAGCCACTAAATTAAATCATTTGAAAAAAGTAGTACATTGCAAGTTGTGATATCAAATTAGAGAAATGGAAACTAAATCAGGTTGTTAAGTTTAAATATTTTTTTATTAATAAATGATTAAATTAAGTATTACTGCCATAATATGAATTAATAGTATTTTGGATGCACATATTCCATATAAAAATACAAATAAATGATAAATGTAGCTACACATTCATATGAAAATAACATTTGCCGACTTTGAAAATTACACAATATGCTGAAAATGAAAAGTTGGTGTAAACGAGAGCTCTCACACATTTCGTTATTTTTTTGTGGTGGTCAGGCTACTGCCTTTTTGATAAATCAGATCACTTGAAACACTTTGTTGAAGAAACAGATTACACCGCCACACCAATCTTACAGAAGTCACTCCTTAATTACTCTCATAATTAAAAAATGTAGAAATAAACTGCCACACATATCACCAACAGTTTAGAGATCACTTTTTATGCAGAAATAAACTGCCACACAAATCACCAACAGTTTAGCGATTACTTTTTATGATTTCACTGATGAAAGTGCGGATTTTACCGCCTTGTCATTCACAATCTGTGATCAAACGCAGTTTCTACATTTTAAACCACACTCACTTTCTGTCTGCGTTAACCCAGAACATTGGATATTGGGTCATACTGTTATCCTTCAACATAGACGAGAACTTCAAACGCTGGCCTTGAAACTTCGTTGGAGAACGCACAAAACCATTTTTTGAAAGATATTATTGAAATCTCAGTTTTCTTTATTTTACTTCATTTCCTCTTACGTGATCATTTCTAAAAAATTCTTCAGCACGGCTGAGAGGCCGAGAACCGAAGGAATTCAAAATCCCAACGGTCTCGAGAACCTCCAGACGTACGTCGGTTACTTTCAGTGTAAAAAGGCAATCTAATTCAGACAAAGAAAAATGCCTCCAGTGAAACGCCAGAACCAAATAACATCTAAATTCATCCGCAACAAGATGGCGAGGAAATAGTGCCGTTGAAAAATTTGATTTAAAAAATTAATAAAGTTGAAACCTTAATGGAAACAACAACAAAAGTTAAGACAAATACTATTTAAATCGAATACAAAGTAAATAATTAAGAAAAATTTAGATATTTAATGAAACGGCTAAAAATTATCGTTTGAATTTCAAAAGTTGTCAAAGATGCCACAAGAGATGAAAGAAACTTTGGTGGCGAAGAATTAAATAACTTAAAATACTGATAAAACTGAAAAATGATGTAGATGCAATTTTTGCAATCTAACAATAATTGATTACTTTCCTGTAAAATTTTGACTTTCATTTATTTGAATTTGTTTGTAAATGCAGTCAGTGACATTATTTAAAAAGTGCTATTTGTTTTAAAAAGTTAAGTTTTCTTGCACTGGTTTTAAATAACTTATTCTATTGTTTAATTATAAGAAATAAACCTATACCAAACCAATGCCAATAATTAGTCAATTATGCTTTCGTTTAAAATGTAAAAGTGCCATTGACTATGAAGTCTCATTCGTAGACACGACAAAAATTCTAAAAATAAAAACGAAACAGTGAAAAATAAAATAGAAAACTTGACCAATAATATAAGGGCATTTATTAAGGTAAAATATATATATATATATATATGTATGTATGTGTGTGTGTGTAATTTATAATAACGTACACGTGTGTGTAAGTATTGTCTACAAGAAATAAAACCAATGACAGAAATTCCAAATCATTATCAGCTTTCTTTGAAAGGGAGTTGATCCCAAATAACTTTCTTCTTTATCACTTTATACCGGGAACCAGCTCTGCATCTTCCATTAAGAAAAAAAAGGCAGATGTGTCCATCCAAATATGTCCATCTGATACACATTCCGATACTGGTTTCAGTCTTTCAAATCTTCAGATTGCGTATCCAAAGTTTTCTGCCCTTCACTCTCAGTGAAAATTCGTAACTTTAGTCAAGTGTTTCTGACTTGACTAAAAGAAAGAATTGAAGTAGCTTCTTCTTCGCAAAATTGTAGTCTTCAAAATATTTTTTAAAGAAGTGAGCGCTCCAGGAATCCAAAATAAATGAAACAATGCTTCGAATAAGTAATCTAATAAAAAAAATCAGAAATTTGTAGAAATTTGGGAAAAAATTATTTTTTTATTATAAATGAAATTTCCTTTGCCTATTCAATCTTAACACATATAATGAACTGATGAGCTCAGATATATCTATGAAATATCGCTAAGATGATGTAACCCAAGAGGATGCGTATAATCACATTTGATGCTACGGAAATTATTGAGATTTTACAGAAATCAGATGTAACAGAAAAATTCATCCCGAAAACTTTAACAGGTACTGGACGCTAAACACGATCTCCGAGATACCAAAGAGATCTCGGCGTGAAAAAATAAAATCTATCGCCAGTATTCCTCAAATTCTTCTCATAGCCTTTACTTAAAAATTTTAATTCAAAGAAGTAACCCAAAAAGATAATTTTATAATGTTTCAAGTGTTACGGTTTTATTATGCATACATATGTTTCAGTTTTTAATCTTTGAATCCACGAATTTTTGTGCAGCAGATCTCTTTATATTCCTTATTCAAAATTCTCATTTTCATAATTTCGGAACGAATAATTTTATTATCATTCTCTCTAGTGACTCACTTCCATTAATTTCCAAATTAGTCTTTTCCTAATCCCATTTGTTGCAACTTACATTTGTTACCTTACAGAAAAACAAAATCATGTTCTTGTCTATTAAAGCCAATAAAGAAAACCAACCGCCGGCCGATTCCTTTCACTTCGTACCTTTCTTTTCAGTTACATTAGAGCTTGAAGAATTGAGTTGGCAAGAGGAAAGAGCCTATCGATCGTCAGAGGTGTATTTCTTTTTTCAGAGTGCGTTTTTATTTCGACGCTCAGGAGTTTTTCACTTTATAATCCTGCTCTCCCGCGAATAAAATCTATAAAATGATGCAAGTAAGAGGCACATCTGCCGCGTTGCTAGGTTACCGTTGGAAACGACACTCTGGACCACGTGGAGACCGGAATTCCTAACTGACGCACATTGTGCTTCATTTGTAAACTTTTATTCTACGTTGTACATGTCTTTAGCAGATTTCCTTTCGTTTATATATCAGACCAGTTGAATTCTACTTTGTCGCATTAGGGTTTCCTCCTCTGAGGATATCATGCGTTGGAATTTCTAATCCACTTGTTAACCTTTTTATTCTGCTATTCCATCGCATCAGTCCATATGAAGTTACCAGACGAGGAAAGTTAAGAATATGTACTCCCTCAAGTTTTTGACAGGAACTACCGATCTTTTTCTTCCCAAGCCTTAAAGGCCTAAAAAAACGGGAAGCACTTTCGGTGTGGAATTTTCCCATCCATAAACAATCTGAAGTTTAAGTTTGAATGAAGGATTTAGCTGTCACTAGCATGTAGTGCATAATATCTTTTCATCACCTCTTTCAGTTATAAGAAATGAGAAAACGCACTATAATAATGTATACAGGGTGTCCCAAAAAATTGGAAAAATCCTTTATTTCCTTAAATATTGCACCTGGACATATACTTCTAATTACAAAGTTTCACCAAATAAGGTAGGGATTTGTACGGAAACATTTGGTTTCTGCGGAAGATCAAAATAAAAAGTTAAGAAAATTAAATTTTTATACGTGCCTCATAGAGCAAAAATATCAATAACTGAAATATTCCTCTTACATCTATGCATAAACTAAGTTTCACAATTCTGTCTGCAAATGTATGTTATTTTTTAAATTCAAAGGGGCTGCTCAAATATTTATACGGAGATGCTTATTGCAGAAATGCAAATTTATTCCACACAGAAAAATAGCGAAATGCAAATATTTGTCAAGTAGTATATCAGCCAATATAATGCCAATGACGCATACTGTTACTAAGTTTCATTTGCAGATAGCTGCAACTATCGACTTGATAAAGAACGGAAGGACAACTTGAAAAAATGAAAATTTTAGTTATAACAGAAAAATAGACTAATATTGAACTAGAATACTGAATTATTTGCTCTTAGTGTTGTGCGTATTATTAAGCTTTACCTAAAAGCAGTGACGACTCGTTCTTTAGGTCTGCAGAGTTACAGAAATCACTAAAATTATTTTAAAAATTTGAATTTTGTTCTCATTTTTATTTACTTCTTCACTCTGAGAATTTGATTATTTACGAAAAAAAGATAGAAACGAGAAAAGAAGACAGAAAATGGATCTGTTGTGTTCAGTGTGTAGTTGATCCAGCCAATAATCAACGCCAAGTTTCGAATCCAGACTTTATTTTACACACGCAGTACAGACTTGGAGGTCGCACATTTATATTGATTTGTCCGCGGTTAAGGATACAGTTAAAGCTACACTGATAAACATGAATATTAAAAAGGATTAACATAATAATACAAGGATATAACATTCCTTCATTTGTTAAAAAAATTATTAATTGAACACGAAATTAAACACAGTCACAACATTATTCCGTCAGTTGCTTTTCTGACTCTAGAGTTTCGACGAAGAGTGACAGCAGTAGGCACACTTTCTGCTGTATTTTTATGCACTGTCGATGGTTCGGATCTCAGCTCTGGAGTCATGGCAGTGGGTGGTTTAGGTTCTGCTGGACGTGGTGTAGGTTCTACTTCGACGGTTGGAGCAGGAAATACTGGGAGCTCTTTATCTGAAGGAGAAGGAGTAGACACCTCTGGAATACTTCGAAAACTTGATTTAAGGTCTGGTGAGCTCAGCGGATTATCACTTCCTATAGATCTCATTTGATCAATATGCCCAAGATGAATTTTGCTATCCACTTCTACTTGATAATTAAAACGTCCTTCTTTTCGTAGAACTGTCCCGATCACATAAATAAAGATTTTTAACTTTTGCCTGATCTTTGTATTTCACTACTACAGTTGTTTCATACACTGGTTTAATCAGTTCATCTCCAAAAGCTCTTAAAATTATATTGCTATGCTCACTTTTAGTTTGAGGGGATACTTCATGAAATTGACGTACTGACATAACAGAAATGCATGCACCGGTATCCAGCTTCATTTTCACTGGTTTATCATTTAGCAAAACATTTAAAGTTATTTTATCTTTACTTTCGTTAATATTAATGGTGTAAATCTCAGTTACTTTAATTTAGTTCTGCAGTGGGGCTAAGTATGTCCTTTAAATTTTCATTTTTTACAGGTCTTTTTTCCATCAGGATACGCATTAGCAAAATGCAATGGACTTCTACACCGGAAACACCTACCTCTAAATGTCCGCTTGGTTTTGTCTCGTACCGGTTTCAATTCGCGGTTTTGTTGACAATCACGAGAACACTTTGTAGAATTTCGGGCGTGATTCACTTTATGTAGACTTTTAGAATCACACGTGATATGAAGTTCATCTGCATCTCTTGCAGCCGTCTCCATTGCTATACCAATATTTACTGCTTTCTCATGAGTCAGGTCCGCTTCCGACAATATCTTCTTTTGTATAACTTCGTTGCGTAAGCCACACACAAATCTGTCTCGGACACTATCGTTGATAAACTGTCCGAACTCACAATTCGTTGAAAGTTTCTTCAGCTGGGCACAAAAATCCGCCACACACTCCCCTTATGTTTGGTTACTCTTATGGAAACGAAAGCGCTCCAAAATAACTAGTGGTTTTGAGTTCAACTGCTTCTCCAGAATGGGAGTCAACTCCTGAAAACTCTTATCCTTTGGATTAGGGTTCCACCAGATTCCTCAATAAAACATAGGTTTTAGGCGACATCAACGTAATCATGGTCTGGAACATTATTCGTTGTAAAGAACATTTCTAATCGATCCAGGTAAGAAGCAAAGGTTTCAACTTCTGCGGTAAAAGGTTCCATCGGTAGTGACTGAGGTCAAGCCATCCTCGTCGCAAGTGTTGTGTTCTCTGTGTAGTTGATCCAGCCAATAAACAACGCCAAGTTTCGAATCCAGACTTTATTTTACACACACAGTTCAGATTTGCAGTTCGCACATTTATATTGATTTGTCCGCGGTTAAAGATACAGCTAAAGCTGCACTCATCAACATAAATATTAACAAGGATTAACATATTAATAACAAGTGTATAACAGAATGAGAAGGTAAGACAGAGAGAGGATTGGGTTGCACACCAAATACTTTTGGAGAGCACTAAAATTCGCATATTGCGCGTAACTAAGTGACATAATGGACGAAGGATTGAATATCTGAAAAAGACAAAACAACAATAATAGAAGCAATTTATTTGGTGTGCGCAAGTGCTGCATCATCCAGGAAAAATTGCGAAGTACAAAGCTATAAATACGACATAAGGGAAGATTTAATTGTGAAAGACTTAATAATAACAAACAACGAAAAGGAATAAGGATCTGGTGGATGACGTCATCCACCAGATTCTTATTCCTCCTCGTCGTTTGTTATTGTTTTTGTATTTTTAACTCTTTCGCAATTAAATCTTCTTCTGGAACTTGGCTTGATCCTACATATTCGATTTTTCTTATTAAATCAGAACTCACCGGAAAAAGGAGTGTAATTTGATATATTTCATGCCGAAGAAGTCAGGCATAAAATTTTGAAAAAGCAGAAGCTGTAGCATATGAGCAGGGCAGATCATAAAATCAGACCAAGAATGCATAAAAGGTATTTATTATAAAGTCAGTCGATCTCACCTCGAGATATCTCACCCCACAGGGCATCTGGACACATAGTCCGTCAGTACAGATACAGAAAAAGAGTAAAGAGGGAATCATCATCACAAAAAAGCATGACATATATATACAAGTGAGAAATTTGCATAAAAGTAACGCCAATCACAGAACTCTTCGAAATCCACATGAGCTCCGTGGCGCACTAGAGCACTGAAAATTCGAACCCGATCTCAAAGAACCGTGAGATGGTATGCAGCAGGGTTGCATCAATGGCTCGCCTCTCACGGTTCTTTGAAAACGAAAATTCAAAGATACAATATTTCCTCAGAAAAATAATCCATTATTAATCTGAGTACATACAAGTGAAAAATTTAAACATTTTACAATAATACTTTGCACATATCAATATTACTTACCTAATATCTTTAAAAAATTCACACAAAGATATTTATATTCATTTCTTTTATATGAAAAACACAACAAGAAGACATGTATATTTTATTGAAACATTCACATAAAAATAGTCCATCTTATAAGATCACTAATTATTATCAGTCTCTGAAAATATTTTTGTTAAATTCTTCCAATTTTACCTTAAGTAATGCCTAGGTAAATACATCTGCAGGGTTAATTTTACCATTAATATGTTTTAGAATAAACATTTCTTCATATACCAAGTTTCTTAAGAAATGATATCTTATGTGTATATGTTTAGTTCTTGAGTTTTCAATAGGCTGTTTTGAGAAATCGATTGCGGCAATGTTATCACAATATGATGTGCAATTATCCTTGTTTTACTTTAAATAATTTTAATTTATCACATTCATTACAAATTCTATTTATCCAAATTAATTCTTTTGCAGCTTGTGTAAGTGCTATGTATTCCGATTCTAATGTAGACAAACTTACGCACTTTTGTTTATTAGTTTTCAATAATATAGGCGATTTGTCTATACATAATATTATTCCACCCATGGATGTTCTATCATCGCGGTTCGATGCAAAGCTTGCTTCACTATAACAATTTATTTTAAACTCATTGATCTCCGATAGTTCAAGTTTCTTGTTTCAGGTGCTATTAACATATCCTAACAATTTTAAAAAGGCATTCCATGTGATATTCCAGGATTCGACTAGAATTGGGATAAGATATTGATAGCATACGAGATATCTGGCCTAGTTCGATCGGCAATGTAAGCCAAGCATCCAATTAGATTTCTATAAGGCAATTTTTCTATCTCGGCTATTTCTTTATTATTACTAGGACACTGCGATTTTGAAAGAATTACACCCTGAGCAATGGGGAGACAAGTTATCGGAATTTCATATATTTCATATGTTTTACAAATTCTCGAAATGTAGTCAAATTGATGAATATATAATTTATTATTCATTTCATCAAATTCAACACCAAGTAGTTTACGTGTTTTCCCTAAAACTTGAAATCAAATTTGTTACTCAAAAGTTTTACAATGTCAGTAATATGTTGTTCAGTTCTTCCGAAGATCACAATGTCGTCGACATACAAAAGTAATACTATATTATTTTTATACACATATACACAATTTACCCAGTCCAATGTTTAAAAATTAACACTTTCTAAAACTGAATGAATTTTATAAAACCATTCCCGGCCACTTTGATATAGGCCGTAAAGTGCACGATTAAGTAATCATACATGATTTGGTTTATCGAGATTAATAAAACCTTGCGGTTGTTTCATAAGAATAGTTTCTTTGATTGGTGCATACAAATAAGAACATTTTATGTCTATTTGACAGTGCTTCCATTCATGCAAGCATACTAAAACTGAGAAAAACATTCTTATTATAGAAAAATTTACAACAGGGTTAAATACGTCATCATAATGTTCCCCTTTTTGATGACTAAAACCTTGCGCCACAAGTCTCGCTTTATGTCTAACTATTTTGCCATTTTCATCCCTTTTAATTGTAAAAATCCATTTATTACTCAATATTTTAATATTCTCGGGTTTGGGGACCAATTCCCATACATTTCTATTAGACATCATATTAATTTCTTCTTGCATAGCCTCTAGCCAAATTTTTGCTTTTGGTGATTTTATAGCTATAAGGAATATCTATATCATCTATTCATGCTTCTGTATTATTATCCACTTCCCTTAAAGTTTTTGAACTATATATCTTCAGTTTCCCTTTCTACAATACCAGAATATGTGTTTTTCCCACTGAAATTAAAAAAGCGTCGGGTCATATTTAATATTATTCGATTTGCAATAAGATTCTACAGCTTTCTTTGAATTCAATCTTGAATTTGTTCCTTCAACCTTATAAAAGATATCAATGGACCGTATGCACCGTTTGGGTTCGAGAGTATAGAAAAACAGCTGTGGAGGAATAAACAAAACGATCGGCCTATAAGCGACTCAGAAATAAAAGCAGTTCTGAGTCAGATGTTTAAGACTGACCAATGGCTGACTCCGGCAGGTCACGTGTCGGAGGATGTGACGTCACATGCATAAGGTCCATTCTGGATTTATCTCTTCTAGGTGCTGCTTCCCTTACCCATACAATTTCACTAAGAGGGGTTCGAAGATTATTCGCTTCGTCAAAATTTTCCGTTTTTATTTCAGTTAGAGATTCTGGTTCTACCTCCCTTTTGACTTCATCACTACTTTCACAATTTGAAATTTCATAGTCTACTTCACTATCAGTTTCTGAATAAGAAGGATAATAACCCAAGTTTTAACTTTTAGGGTCCAGCACTGCTCCGCTGCGAACCTCGTTTTCATTAAAAGTTACATTTATGGTTTCTACGACTCTTCACTCACTGGGGATCCAAATACGATACCCACGCGTTTGTAAGGCATAACCTACCATTGTTCCTTTCTTGGAACGCATTTAGAGTTTACTTCTAGTTTGCCTTGGGACACCTACATACGCTGTGGTACCAAAAATTTTAAAGTGTTTTACAGAAGGTTTCCTGCCACCAAATAGTTCAAAAGGGGTTTTCTTTTGACGTTTGTGGCACACTCTGTTCCAAACATAGGTGAAACACAAAAATGCTTCAACCCAAAAACCATTTACGACACCACTATCTTTAAGCATTTCTTTTACTGCATCCATTGCTGTATAGTTAAAACGTTCGCTAACGCCATTCTGTTCAAGTGAATAGACATTAGTGCGTTCAGCATGGATTCCCTGGTCTTCCAAAAATTTATTAAATTCTGTGTAACAGAATTCCATTCCGTTATCGGTTCTTATATTAACAATTTTAGAATTCGTGAACCTTTCAGCCCTCTTCTGATATTTTGTAAAACAAGAGAAAACTTCAGTCTTTCGTTTCATAGGAAAAGTTGTTACCTTCCTAGAATAATCGTCTGTAATAGACAGAAAATAACGGTGACCCTGAATTGAGTTAGAGGGTAACGGTCCGCACACATCTAAATGTAACAGTTCAACCTGGACATTGTTTACTGCACTGTGATGGAGAAATAATTTTAACTGAAAACAAGTAGTTGAATTTTTTTGTAGCTTATTTATCTTCAGAACGTGTAATTAACTTTTTTATGAAATGCACTTTAAATTAGTGAAAAGACAATTTAAAATTTTTTTTATCTTCCTTAAAGTAAGAGAAAAGAAAGCAAATTTCTTTGTAAGTAGAATCTATCAGTGGAAACCCGAATATAAAGCGAGTGCCGATTATAAGACTTTATTTCCTTGGAATAAACGTCGTCTCATATTCTCGCAGATACAAATTTTAGCAAAAGAATTTCTTCACAAAACGTCTATTAAATATATTTATAAAAAAATAATATGGGAATATGCATATATAATAAAACAGTTTAATTAAGCATTGTTATTAAATAAAATGTATTATAATTATCCTTTTAAATAAAATATGAAATTAAAATTACAATGTAATAATATTTTCGGACGTTATCTCGAAAACGGGAAAAACAATTACTTGATTTTACATTTTTATCTTGTACAAATACAGACACATTCTCTTTAATTATTTGTAGAAATTAATAATATCAGCAAATACAGAATATAATTAATAAAAAAAGTTTAAAATAATCTAAAAAGTTATAAGTTTTTATTTAACTTCAAAAAACAGATTGGCGTTAGGAACTGTCATCGCCCTAAGGTGGAAACGCTTTCGTAAAATAACACGTTTGAACACCCTCGCTCCTTACAGTGGGGAGCATGTGACGGTTTGCTGTCAAAACCAGAGCGCTTCCATTTTGGAAACAGAGTACGAGCGCAGCGAGAACCGGTTACACAACTTTGTCGCACCAGTGTTAACATGCATATTAAAGAACACGGGATCATACGTCGCGTCACACCTGCAGCTTTCGACGTAACCGCGTCGTGTGTTTGTAACCTAATTCCCAGAGAAACTCATCAGCTTTTGAGAATAAATCAAGCATGATTTGACTTCTTAAACTTAATTTATTTTTTAAAATCGTGAAATTAGTACTCATCCCGACATAAGAAATTCCTCAGACAGAGAGGGAAGGGGTTCAGATAAATTGCTACTTTGTAGAAATTGTTACTCAATTACTTAGAAGCAGAAACGATAATGTCAATCAATTCTTGCATGCGGAAAAGGATTAATATTGTAATTTTTGGAAGTACGTTTCAATATTTTTGAAGTTAAGGGCCCATCCAGCATATACTTC
>BGPR01015265.1:201-37088 GCA_013235015.1 Araneus ventricosus
GGTGACGCATTAATACACACTGAGGCGTTGCTTAATTACTTGGTGCAATAAGATGAAAGCACACCTGCAGAAAAAATGATATTGAGAAATCTGCGCAGTATAATTCGTCGAAGAGTAAATGAAAAACAAAAAAAGACTTCTATCATTTCATTCTTCACAAAACAGTGAGGTAAACTACATCTCTGTTTTTCTTTTTAATTGTACGAATTGTAAATCTAAATAACATTGAATTTTATAGTTAATTCTTTTTCTTTTGTATTAATTAAACTATTAACGTCTTATTGTATAATAATTTCACATTTTCTATCATTTTTCCAAAATTTTTCATCAAAATTTGCATAAATTGGATTATCCGGGACGAAGCATTTCTCAACCATCCCAGTTAATCGAGAGTCCACTGTATTAATTCATTGGTGCTAAAAATTACAATACCACACATTTAATTCCAATGTGGAAGGAGGAGTAAAAAACTGTCGGGTCTTCCTCAGCTAATTCAAAACGTCCAATCACTTTATTTGAACAAACTTAACAGTTCAGCAGAGTCGCATCGACTCGGAACAATAATTAATATCCCTTTCGGACAATTTCTCAACTCCGTGTCATGCTTGACTTGAGACCAACGCTTTTTCACCAAGGACTCGATAACAACTTTGAACACCAGAAAAAAATGAAGCAGACAAAAATGAAACGCTTTTCCCCACGCGCGTGTACTTGGACCATGCTATTTCCTCACGAACTTGTCATTGACTTCGGACATCGCCAACGATAAACCAACTAGGGTGCTGCTGTTAATCGCCGAAGACTGATTCCATCTGGCCAAGAAGCAGCAGTCAATCGCCTTCAAACTTTTCCTCTTTTTTGATGAATGATCACTCGGTGTTTGTTTCTGCGAGGCGTGAAGGCATGAAAAATGAATTTGCAATCAATTATGGGTCAAAGGTTGGCTCAAAGCAAACATTATTCTTTCTTTGGCCTTCCACTGACTAGGTGTCACTCTTGGTGCATATCGGGGAGGGGGCGAAAGAGTAAAATATACACAAGATTTATGTATTCTCTTAAAACTCTGACCTTGGATCAGCGCAGGCCATTAGAAGCCACAAAGTAATTTGGATATTTGTCTATAAAAATGATCTACAGCCGTCACGGAAAGAAGGCTTTTTCATCAATTTGAAAGAGTATTTGGCGATAAACAACTCAGAGATAATGAAGAGTATATGCAACTATGTAATTAAAAATATGGACCATGCACTGATAGGAATTTTTCAAGCAGGATAAGTGATACCTAACTTAAAATATTCCAGCAAGTAATTGCAAGTTATAATTTTAGTTTGTCCATAAATATGTAAATAGGAGAAAAGGTCCCCATTTGAGGTGGAAAAAAATTGTTTTTTAAATAGAGGTTAGCCAGTATTTAAATAAGAAAGAACAATTTCTTGAATAAATTATAACAGAAATTTAATAAAAATCTCACAGGAAGCATATTTCTTTCTCATTAATATTTTCAACATTTTTTTATAAAAAATACCAGAGATTAAATTTTTGCTCTAGAATTTATAATTAACTCTGTAAGCACAAGAATCCCTTATAAGACTGTTAGGGCTAAATAACTCCAGTGTGTCATTTTTTAAAAATGTTTTAGCAAAACTATGCGTTTGTCACTCAAGAGTGTTTAAACAAAATTAATTTAGTACCTTGAAGTTTAATTAAAAAGGTAGTTGAAATAATTGCGAGGGACGTTCCAGAAAGTAATTGAAAACTGTAATTTTAGTTTGTTCATAAATATCTAAATAAAGAATATTTTTAGGCAAAAAAATATTATTAAATAAATATTTTTTTGAAGAAATCTCTTTCTTTCTTTCTCTCGTTAGCATTCTAAATCAATTTTAAATCACGATTTTTCTTGAATATGAATTATAATATAAAATTTAAAATTCGTAAGAATTTTTTATGTATAACGAGTAAATATTTATTTAATACTTCGTATAGGATTGTAATATGTCACGTGTGTATTAGAATTTTTTAAAGGATGAAATACAAACGCTAAAGAATCGTACGCATCTGATTTTGTCATTTTTCTAGAAACGTTAATTTATTGTTAAATGATCAATATCACTATCAAGAATAAAACAATATTTCCATATTTATACAGATTAATTTATTTTAATTAGAACGATGTCTTGTTTTAGAGAGATATGAGGTATATTCTAGGATGGATATCCTAATTTTGAATCGTGTTCAGATGATGAAGGAGGCACTTTAGCCGGCCTCCGCTTTTCAAATTTCGACATCAGTGGAGAACGTTTGGGCAGCGAAGTGTCAAATGCCCATAAGGATTTTTAATTTTCATTGTCATTAAAAATTAAAAATTATTGGCAGCATATGTTTATATTCATAACCACCAGATGGATACGGGATAAGACGAAGGGCGGGGTAACGGCTTTCAAATGTTCAGTGTGTCGTCCTCAATTCAGGAACTCAGATGTCAGAAAAAGAATTTCATCATTAAGCATCATTTCTGATTTTATGACATGTAGAACATGAGAAGCCGCAAACTTAATCCACTATATGATGATTTAAATTGTAAACCACGTAATAAATACATATAAATTCGTAACAAAAAGAAATCCCTTTTCATTTTCGTCCGTTCTGTAGAAACGACATTTCTTTCGAATAATTCGATGCGAATTGTTGATTTTTAAAGTTGCTCCTGATTTCAGAATTCCCTTCTACATAAAAAATAAGGCGTACAAATATAAATCCCATTATGCCTTATGGAACAAGAATTACCGTACAGGATTATTCAAAATAATCCTGTACGGTAATTGAGGAGCGTAGACTGACTTGCCTTACTCATATGTGACTTTCTGTGATTAAAGTAGCTGTATGTGACTATTAACTCTATAGTCTATAGTGACTATTAGTCTAGTGTGACTATGTGATTCTACCTATGTAAATTTCTTCGTGATTTTCACCAAATCTGCAACTCAACTGTGACTAAACCGTAATTACAAATTCTAAAATTCTTTATGTAATCTTCTATGTCCACCTTTCTCTGTTAAATGAAACTAAAACCAACTCTCTATGTTATTTGGTTGCGAAGTTATAAGCGTTTAACTTTAGCGGGAAATTCGACGTAATTCATCAATTCTTGAGTAATATTTCGCGCGATCGATGAATGAATTGCCTTAGTTTGCGTGCGCGCGCATCGGTCGCTGTGACGTCATCAAAGTTTTTCGTAATTCTCACCAACTTTGCAGCTCGACTGTGACTAAACCGTAATTCCAAATTCGAAAATTCTTTTTGAAATCTTCAATGTCTACCTTCCTCCGTTAAATGGAACTAAAACCAACTCTCTATGTTATTTGGTTGGGGAGTATTTTACTTTAGCGCGAAAATCGTCATAATTTTTTCCTTTCCCGACACACCATCAGACCACTATGGAGAGACGGAAGACTACGTCAAAAAGAATTTTTTTATAGAAACATAGGTTTATTTCGTAAACACAGTATAAGAGAAAGCAAGAACAACAACAAAGTTCATGTTTTCTTCTTATCACTTGGCATCTCTTCTCTGCTATCATCTTTCTGACTTCGGTGGACTTTCTGAGTTCTTCTTTTCAGCAGTGACCTGAAGTGAATGTCATTAATCGCTGATTTCACAGGAGACTTACAAAAGTAAATAAGTGAAAATAATTGCGCACAGCCTTAAGTACTTCCAAACTTGGTAATAATTCCATATGCCAATTTTTGAGTGCTTACAAAAATATTTGTAAAATTCAGGAGTCCCAATTTCACTGAATTGTGCATTCAAATCTGAACAGTATTGGATCTCGATTTCTCTATCGATCCATTTCTACATGGTTAGGTACTGATTCTATATCCAAAGGGGGGAAAATAAAAGAAAATGTTTTTTTTCCAAGGAATTCAAAACTTGTTACAAATTCAATTTTAAACCTTATAATCTGTGGTTCGAATGCCATGGGATTGTCGTAGTCCGTTATTAATAATTATGCATAAATAAGAATTTCAAAATCAAGCTGCGAAATATTTAGTAAAAATTTGTTACGTACTGTTATGTAATGCTGGGCCGCAAAGATATTCGTTGTGGACTGGATACCCTTGGACTTGCCACCCTTAGAAATTCCGTTACAAAGAAGTTATTTGATGTGCTGTTTTTATAGCCATTTATAATCTGCGGAATTGTTTTGAATAAACCAGCACAATGTGTACCTATTTCTTTATTTCAAAATATTATGCCAGAATGAACTAAAATTTGAATTGACTTTTCATTACGTCTGTAAGTTGATCTTGCTTTCTGAGTCACCCTGTACCCAAAAAATAAGGCACTGTGTCCAGCTAATTCTTAATTCTCCTTTCGGAACAAAAACTAAGTTATAACCATTATTTATGTATATTTATCATATCTGGAGTTTAGTTCATTAATTCCAAATATGGTACCGTAGAGAAATACTAACATATTTAGCAATAACTAAAATTTGCTTTCACCTATCATAATGTCGTTAAAGCAAATCGATATCCCTTCAGTGCCCTAGTTTATGCAGTGGTTCTTCGAAATTTCATAATGATTTCTTTTGTAGTTCGAGCCAATCTCTCGAACCATTAATTATAAATTGCTTGTCAGATAGGTTGAAGCGGGTGATTTCGCATTCATCAGGCATAGTTCTGGACTCATCACCTAAAATATGATGGAATAAACTTTTACTCTAACCTATGCTTAATAAAAAATGACTTTCAGATAATTGAATAGCATGATCCATGATTCCTTGTTGAACAACTTTTGACTCTTCCGCGAGGAACTAGTTTCATTAATTAAAGGTTATTCATCACATTAAATGATTAATAATTCTAAAGTATTCCACGTTAATTAATTTTTAATTATTTATTGATTATTTGTGTTAAATTTTTAAGAAAAAGAAATTCATAATTGGTTATTTGTGTTATTTTAGTAGGGTGTTTGAGTTAATTAATGAAAGCGTGGAAAGGTGATGATCTGGAATTTTCAAGAAACCTTAATCGTTAATTGCATGCAAATTTTACAGCTTGCGAATTTCCCTTAATTTTCAAATCTAGAATTAATTATTATGTTTGTTATGATTTATGAACTATGGGTAAAGTAGTATTTAAAGGGTTGAAGTCAATTTAAGCCTTCTGGGAAAGAGAAAAGTTAGATGTTTAAGGTTAATAATGAAATTAGTAATCGACATATCTTGATGAACGAGAGTTGGAAATCCACATTGGACATATTGGAAATTGTGAACTTATCTAAGGAGTCAGACGTGCCAGATTAGCCGGGACAGGTCCGAATTTTGACTGTCTTTCCTAGACTGAAACATTGTCTTGAATTTCTCCTGAATTTTGAGCTTATCTAAGGAGACCAGACTTGCCAGATAGCCGTAACAGGTCCGACTTTTGACTGTCTTTCTTAGACTGAAACATGGTCTTGGATTTGTCCTGAATTTTGAGCTTATCTAAAAAGACCAGACGTGCCATATAGCTGGGACGGATCCGAATTTTGACTGTCATTCCTAGACTGAAAAATTGTTTCGGATTTGCCCTGAATTTAAATAAAGTACCACTGATTTTACCGGATTTCGTTTATAAGTAAATAACTTTTATTAAAAAAAGATTAATTAGGTTTAATTTTAAACAAGTAAATTAAATAATTAATTTTGAATAAAAGTAGAATAAAAGTTAATTCTCCTTTTCAGCTTTGCCAATGCATATAAAGTGACCAGATGTTCTGGATTAGCCGGGACCCAATTTTCGACTCATTGCCTCTTCTAGAAAAATAGCCTAGGATTGAAAGAGCGTCCCGTCTTTGAATTAAATGTCCTGAATGCTTACTAGTGTATTAGTAAATAGTTTGTATTAAAAAACATTAACTGAATTTTCTTTAAAAAATAACTTCTGAAGAATTCTGCTTTCCAGCGAAGAAGAGCTTCTTATTAAGACCAACATAGATAGAATAGCTTGAGAAAAAATAATAAAAGTAACAGCAAAAGATTAAATATACGTATCTTTAACTCTTCCTATATTTTTTAAAAACTTTTATAATTAATTATTTCATTGTCTCTGATTTTATGTATTCTTTGGATCTCATACAATAACTCCTCTCCCTAGTCAGCGTTTATTTCTAACTATTAATTTTGGTAATGTTTGAAGGTATCTGCCTACAGTATTCGCCCAGTCACTTTTAACGCAAACTGAATGGAAATAGCTTTTAAGTTATCTCTAACATATCCGTTACTGCTGAACAATCTAGTAGCAACTAACTATTTTATATTTAAACAGAGAACTTAAAGGAAAATATTCTTTTACTTTGCCATTAAAACACTTTTAAGTTATTTTGTTCCGAGAGGCAATTTTATAAACTGGTTTTGTGACGGAAATATTTTCAATAGCATTGGACAATTTTACCTCAAACTGTCTGTTTATGAAAACAATTTCAAGCTTCGTCCGTTCCATCGAACATTGGTTTATAGTTCAGCGACGCATTTAACGATTACTTTCAAAACATCATGCTGGGAAAAAAAATGATGTCTTATCTAAACTACCTAATCAATACCTAGAAAACAATGAAACTTCCTTTCTTTAATCCCAAACCAAGATCAGAAAAAAAAGACCAGAAACTATCTGCCCGTCCTTTGATTATTCAAACGCGAAATCGACCTTACATTTCCAGTCAATTACTCCTGTTTTCGTGACAAAAGCACTCAGAGTTGGAAGAGCTGGGTGTTTTTGATACGCCCCATTCGGCCAAGACCTCTTTTTAGGAATTGATTTGATGGTACAACTTCAAACAGCTTGTGTGTGTGCATAGTTTCAGAGGCGTGTGGCCCTAAGCGAGATGGGCGGGCTGGACTTCGGGTTTAAGCCTCAGTCGATTGGAAAATTGCTTTTCCAGAACGTAAGAATAGAGGAAAAGAATACAAGTTTGACACAGCGTCACACAAAGTTGTATTGTCTTATTTCCACCACCAGTTCCAAATTGTCCTATAATTACTAATATAATAGCCCAGATCCTCCAGTAACGCTCTGGCGTCACCAACAATAAAACTCGCGCCATAGCACTGCGAGACGTTAAACAGCATTATTTCATTGCTAGAGAATCTAAATTGCAGTAATTTTAAAATTAAAAGAGTAATTGTAGTTCTAATTTCAAATTTAATAGCTCTAAAATAGTGAAATAAAATTTTCTATCGATTGATATAAAATTTATCTCGCTATGATCAATAGTTTCCGAGAAATTTTAAATTATATTAATCCTATATTTCAAATTAATTTCCGTTTTTTAATAGAAAGTAGTAAATTACGTCAGTGGTATATCATGCGCGTGATATAGTTTGGACGCCACGATGCATCTAATTATTTAGTACAATAGTGATGATATAATTTGATAATATTTTTTGGCAACGTTAAAATTTACACTAAGACATCTGAAGTACAAGGAAAATAGTTAAACGAAAAATACTTCACACTGAATGTTGTTTTTCCAAGAGGTTTTTTGAATAAAGAAATATGTAAATAAAATATTTCCTGTCATAATACATACGTTTATTTTATTTGTTTTCAATCAGTGTTAAACATTACTCTCGCATATATATCTATTTAAACGCGTCAGATTTGACGGGAAATCTCTCGAATGAAGAGGCAATTCGCACCCGTCATAGTATGACGGGTGATTTTCTAGTATTTTAATAGCAGTTAAATTTGTAAATCAAGTTTGTAAAGGCTATCTATCAGCTTACCTGTAGAGCAATTTATTATGCAGTTAACAACAATTTGAAACGTGAATATATCAGTGATTTGGATAGAGGTCCAAGACCTGTGATTAGATCCACGTAATCTGCGCTCTTCTGGGGTATCGTAGGATTACACTACATGCTAATTATTCTGGATAATTAAGTCAAGCATTAAGAAGATAATTATAATCGAAGTCTAGAACTTCGATTACAAGTATATAACTGAGTCAGTAGAAAAATAATTTTTTCTCTACCATGATTCTCATAATAGCAAATTTAAGCAGTATTAAAAAAGGTAGTATTGTCTTACATCTGTATTCAGTTCTTGGAAGCTTGAAATATTTTCGATAATAATAAAAATTGCAAATAATTTTTGGAAATGAAGGCTATCAAATTTATCTGCGTAGCAAATATCATGTTGCCAATGAAAATCTGGAATATGAATAAATCAACAACTAGGACGAACTCAACATCGCAGTGAATGGATCCTGTTTCCTGATCGATGGATCGCGGATTCAAGACCAAGTTCTACCGAAGATCCATTTTGTAAACGGATCTACAACACGTTAGATCTACGGTCGTGGGCCAAACGTCTTCTCATTGGACGGGGATGGAATTTGCGGGAATTGGATTCCAGCTAAAATGTCATTCTTATCATCTCACTACGGTTCAAAATTTCGAGATCGAATAGTTTTAGAAATAGCTTTGAAGTACCTTTAAAAACAGGAGGTTAATCTAATAAACCATATAAATACAGATCACATGACAAACGTGAATGGGCATGCCATGCAACTGCACACTGTTTTTTTCTGCGGTGTCATGTCACGTACTTTTTCCGGCTGCTGGACGAACAAAGGATTCCAAAATTAGAACTGCACTTAACATGTTGCGTCACGTGAGCCAAAATTGACTCTATTGGTCAGGTAAGATATAAATACGAATTAAGGGAAGTTTTAATTGTGAAAGAGTTAAAAATACAAGAATAATAACAAACAAGGAGGAGGAATAAGAATCTGGTGGATGACGTCATCAGAGGCCATTCAGCCATGCAGATTCAAAACCAGAATAGGTTTTCTGTAGAGGAAAAAGACTTTAAAGTCTAAATTTAATATGAATTTTCCTCTAAGGCCTGAACCTATTCCGGAATAAATTGGAAAGAAAAACATTTATCCACAAAGAAGATTCAAAACAGTTTTTTAAACAAAATCTGAAAAGAAGGGCTTAAAATCTCTTGCCTCTTACTTAAGATGTGGAATGGAAGAAAAGAAAGAACGCAGTTACAAAAGTCAACTTTGTAAATAGGTGTGCGCACCTAACTCCATCTAGTGAGGGATACACTAACTAAAAACTTAATGATTTTTTTGTTGATTTTTCATTAAAAAAATTGTAGTTTTTATTTTGTTTTTTAGTATTTAAAAAAATTAATTGTTTTCATGCATTTTTATAATTTTCATTTTCCTTTCTTATTTTATTATTTTTAAATTCAGAGAAATTTGCAAGAGAGCCTTTATAAAAATGTCAGAAGGTGTGGTATGAGTATTAAAACCAGGTCAGGTAACCTGTTCTCTAAAGGAGTATCGTCGTTTAATATCACATTCTAATTATTCTGGTAATCCGTTCAAACTCTAATCAGTCTCGACCTTTGAGATCAAACCTAAGACAGTTGGAAAATTGCTTTTTCAAAATATAAGAATGGGGTTGATACATGTATACACACCGCATCATACATGTTTTACACATCGTAATAAAGACTGTATTGTCTTAAGTCTGCATTGGGCTTTCATTAGGTTATTGGTTTAACAGTTAACTTTTTGCATTGATTTCATATTTTTTTGTGTTTTATAAATCCACTAGCTGTTACCTGCGACTTCGTGCGCGAAGAATTTGAATTGTTACTTTTTTAAAATTCACGAATGTAAATGTTTCGTTATATGTAGACAAGGGAAATTAAAAGTTCTGATGCTTGATAATACATAATTGGACGACTAACAGGAGTGTACTCTACATGTGTCTGCTGTTACAGTTAGGTAAATTGTTTATATATGATAACACACTTTTGTATACGACGTTTTTTGCTTCACGTTTTTTGCACTGATGTAGAGGTTTAGACGGCTGAACACACGGGAACATGCCACACATAGTTACCAACGGAAAAAATATGATTTTTCCAAATGTACGAATGACCCTTTGAGTGTCTGACCCTGGCAAATGCTAATTTTAAAGGGAATTGTTACCTTTTGAACTGGGATGGTAAATCCTTCCGTATTATCGGAATGCGTAGAATTTAGCACTCTCACATCTCGCTACACCAGTCATATCAGTAGCTAGTACGACTTTTGGTCCTAAGTGTGTAATTTGAAACTGTGTGCTATTGCGCAGTCTCGGTATATCGAGGTTATGTTTGAATAGTTCTGGCACACCGAATTTTAATCTCAGCTTGTCGGAAGGTATCCCTGACAATTCTATGGGGTTGAAGAACTCTACAGGATATGATTTTACTTGTTATTGCCCATTACCGTATCCACAGATAGATATTCTGTAATACATTCCTCCATTTGTGAAGCATTTTTTTTTATTTATCTGACCTAAACTTTCATTAGTCAGTGCCAAAATTATCCAATCAACAAACAATCTCTATTCCTCTTATTAGCTTATAGGAGAAGGATAAACTTTACATTCGTGACTGACCGTGATTCGACCTCTGTACTGTGAACAATTTTTAAAAAGTCAAAAAGTCCCAATTTAATACAATGTTTGAATCTCTAGCAATCGTCAAATCTATTTGGCAACTGTATCAAGCGCCAAGTTCGAATCAGTTCTTTCTTTAGTAAACAAAACGTTGAATTCCGTGTTCATTGGGTTTATGCAATCCTTTCTTTTTAAATCTGTTGAAAAAAGCTTTTAAAGTATTGAAATTCGAAATGGAACTATTGTAATTAGCTAAATCGTTTGGTTTACAATTTAACAGCAAGTGATTATCCAAATCGTTTGGTTACAAATTTAACAGCCAAACAAATCTTGGATGTCGATAAAAAGAGAGATAAGGAATTATTTTGGAAAGCTTTCCACTAAATTCGGCTCTTATTTTAAGTAAACATTGAACGATATTTTCCTTTAGTTATAATTAACTTTAGTTTTTAAATTTTAATCCAAAAACTCTTGAAACTATATCATATCTATCACTGGTTTTCTGTCCTGGCGTCTATTTTTCAGTTATTATTCCACAAATTAATTATTTATTTCTTTTCTCAGGAAGGTCACGTGATGCTTGACTTTAAAAATAAGTTATTTCAAATGCTTGCAATTTTCTGAAGGATCACGTGACATTTAATTTTGCTTACGCATTCCTTAAGGATCACGTGACAGTTGATTGAAAAATAAAGTAGTAATCTTCATCGCAAATCGCTTGTTAATTATTTAATTGTTATCTGTAATCAAAAATAATGAATTTAACATGATGTCACCTACCCTATGTCCGTTCCTGGGTTTCAAGCTACAACTCTGCCAATTTTCATCCAAATCGGTTTGGTAGTTTTGCCGTAAATGCGTAACAAACAGACAGACACACTTTCGCATTTATTATATTATATGGATATTAATAAAAATAAGCAAAATTTTCAGAAATAAAGGCGAATTAGTTCAAAGTCTAACCGTTGCCTAGCAACGGAGTAGTTATAAATCTTCGTTATTTCAAAATCGTCTTCATGTATTTAAAAATTATGGAACTTTTAAAAATTAATAACAATCGAAGGGGAAATGTCACAGAAATAAAATTGGTATCGTCGAAAAGGTACAAATTTGAACTTTAAGATGGTATAACAATATTTTTGTCGGACAATGTGCTCCGAAGTTACGGCGGAAAAACGGTTTCGGTTAATTTCTAATTAACTGCCTGTTTCATTAACTTTTGGACTTAGAAAAGTTCATACGTGTCTTCCCCTTGTCTTAAATAATAAGTGTACAAAATTTGGTTGAAAACCGTCCATTGATTTAGGAGGAGATGTGGAACATAGCCACATACATACATACCCACATACATACATACACACATACCCACAATGACTTTTATTTATATTAAGATTAAGTTATAGAATACAAACCAACAATCTTAATGGAAATGACATAAGACTCTCAGCTCTAAGAAATGACATCTTCAGCCGAAATCTTAGAAATGAAAATGATAGAAGTTTGGTCTCTGAATACTCATGATTTTTGGTTGTAAATAAAGGAAATCTACCTAATATTAGTTTAAGCGTGTTGTGCATCATTTGTCTGATTATTTGACTGTAATTTTCAATAGATAACAAACAATTAAATAGTTTTAATCTTATAAATGAATACATTTCTAGCAATACCTATTTTTGTTGTATCACTTTAAAAAACATGTGGCATTATAACCCATGAAACCTCAAAAACGCTCATTTCCAAAAACAAATATCAGTTTCTGCCACTAATGTACATTTAGTTCCAGGAATACTTTATATTAGCTTGAGACACTGTGAATTTTTTGTGGAAAAGAAATCTGTATGTGTATTTGTGTTCAAGGTATCTTGTTGTCTGTAAAATTCCTGAAAACGAATAAACTGTCGATCCGCGAATGTGGTTAACTTTCAACGTATCCGAATATTTGGAGCTTTGGGAGACCATCTTGAATTAATGGACAGGTAATGCTTCAATTAACCGGAATAATACTGTGACAACATCGACTTGTGGGTGTACGTGAATGAAGTCCAATAAACAGGATTAAAAAAAGTAAAGCTCTTTATTTTACAAATATTCTAAGCAAAGAAACGTAGCATAAGTATTAAAACAGCACTTGTAAGAATTCACAACAGAGATTACCATTAAAACTCAACACAGCGCTCAAAGGCTTCTTGTTAGCTTACCAGCTTACTTGCTGATCAAAATCCAACTAACTCTTCTTGGCTTGAGAGCTTGTTTTTATACTTTTTCAACAGGAAGTGACTTCATTATGTAGGAAGTGACGTAATCTTCAGAAAGTTCATGAAGCCGGTAGAAATGGGTTGAAAGTTCGAGGCCCTTCTAGAAAATTCCTTTTGTCGCCAAAGTCGCCAGCTTTGCCTCTAAGTCGCCAAATTTGTCGCCAAGATTAGCATCTCAGGGAAACGACTTTATAGCTTTGTAACAATACGAAAAAACTCGCTAGTTATAGTAATTCATGTTCAATTAATAAGGTCGAATAATTCACAAAATTAGCCTGCGTAATTGATGAACTTAGGGATTGTCATCGATAGTAGTAGCGTTTGTTGGGAGAGCCTGGGTCAGTGACCTATAATCTCCAATCCACAGGTTTACTGAAAATAGTTGACATAACAATATAACTTTGATTTAATACTGTGCCAAGGAAGTGGGTAAAAGAAAAAAGAAATTAAGAAAAAATAAATGAAAAGTGTGCAGGAGTTATTTAAATTTAAAAAAGTGCATTAGTGGTTATAATGAGGGGGTGGTTAGAATTCTGATAAATAGCATTTTTAAGGTCGTTACGAGTAAGAGAAAAAAAGATCTTGATTCCTCTTATAAGAGATGGAATGAATTCTCTCTTGTAGTCCAGTCATGTAAGCAATTGAGAGTCCAGGAGGAAGGGATGATGAGAAGGATTCGATCTTCAAAACAGCTAACGAGGTGAAGAGGTGTCTTGACGAAAATGCAGCAATAAAGAGGATTGTGAAAGAGTTCATGAAATTATATCTGTTGTTTACTGAGAGCTTCCGCAAAAAGGAAGAATTTGTTTTCAATATCAGTGTCTTTGACAAGTTCATTTAGGAGATTTTTAACGTTGGGAATGGCTTGAATGATACTTCTAAGCTGCGTTACTGGTTGGGGGGTTTCGTTGTGTGTTGTTGCTTCTATCTGCTGTCGCATATGAATAACCTTTTTTTACTGAATTATTATTGATTTTGGGATACTTTGGACATCCTCTGTAAGAGGCAGTATGGGGTCCTCCACAGTTAGCACATTTCCTTGTTGGATTTCCCAAGTTTTTTTTAGGACAGGTTCTGGAGTTGTGGCCTTCAGCACAGATGACACATTTTACATTCATCTTAGATTTAGATGTTACGTGTTCGAATTACTGACAGTGGAAACACTGCCCGACAGTTTTTCTTTCACACTTAACAACAGTAATTATGAAGTACATGAGAGTTGTTTCGTAATAAATGTTTTTTAAGTTTTCAAATGATAGGAGTTACACTTGGAAAAGGGGCATAGGGGCTTTAGTTCTGAATTTTTTAAGCTGATGAATTTTATGAACTCCATAATCCTTTTTTGTTAATTCTTCTTGGATTTCCTCACAAGAGGTATCAATATGCATGCCTCTGATAACAACTTTGGTTAACTTATCAGCCTGAGAAGGTATTACAAAATATTCGAATTTTTGCGTGTCTAGATATTCAGTAAGAGGCCTGTGATTTTTCTCAGTTTCGCAAAAAAGTTGCAAGAATTCTCCAAAAGGTTTAGCGCGACATTTAATTTTCTGAAAATCGATTATTCTTTGCAGGATCTGTTTGTAGTTTGCAGTTTTCTTAAGGGAGACTGGAGAGATATTAGAATTGATGGTTTTATCCGATTGAATTTCTAGTCCATTAAATCTATTTTTCAGTTCGATAGGAGAAATTGCAGCATTTTTAATGTTGGGATTATTAGGTTTCTTGGTTTTTTTAGTTTCTTCTAAGTTAGTTTTTGATTTTTTCTTTTTCCTATTTTTAACTTGTTGGAATTCTTCGTGAATTTCTATTTTATAATTACTGCTAACATCTGTGACTGAGAGGATTTCGATTTCATTAAGATTTCTAGTATCAGTCCCCACAAAGTTGTTTTGCTCTATATCTGCGTTGCGTTGAGACATCATTCAGATTTTTAATGCTCTAAAATTCTTTTATTGCAAAAAATGTATGTTATTTCTTTAAAAGCAAATCGAAGTGGGTATTTGTCAATGAGAGAGTATTTAATAATCGAAATCGCGACTTTTTGAACTGTCCTACTAAATCGATGAACGTGTACAATCAATAATTCAATCAGATAATAGCTGGCGGTATTGAAAGTTGTAAGATAAAATCTCACACTAATTAACCTGAATAATCAACTTAAATTTTAATTAGTTGTAAAAATTCATATATTTTGAGCTCAAGTATCAATTAGTTGAAAAACTGCTTTCTTCAAGCATTATGATGAGAGAAAAGACACTTATCTTACAGTCATTAAATTCAAAGAATCTTCTTAATGTTTTTTTTTTAATATTCGAGAGTTGCAAGTCCTTTTTTTGTTATAGAAATATGAAATAAATATTAGTATTTTTTAAAAATGAATGTTAAAAAAGCAAAACATTTTTATCACTTGAAGAAAGAACACTCTTCAATTGCAAGAAACTTATATATATATATATATATATATATATATATATATATATATATATATCTCAAAACAAACTTAGAAACACAAGACAAAAACTCAAAAACAGTCGAGACAAAATGGCAAAAATAGACAAAAACCAAAATAAAATTGAAAAATATCATAGCGAGCCGCTCGTCAGGAAGAGAAGCTCGCTCATGATATTAATTTGTGCTTTTTTCTGCTAACGACAAACGAAATCCGTTAAAAAAGACCTAGAATAAAATAAAAAAACAGCCGTAACAAAAAAATAATAAAATAAAAGTGAAATATGCTTACCATGGCAGGAAAAAGCTACCACGACCACGAGGAGAATGCTTATATATATGGCGTTTTATTAACTCAAAATTTTGTAAATAGCGTCAAAATTGTGATATTTATATTAATTAACATTGACTAATGAGTTTTAAAAATTGAGACAATAAGCCAGTTATTCATTTATCGACTAATACTTTGAAGCTCTTGAATTCATGATGCTTTAGATGTCTTTCGCTTACATAAAACGATTTCTATGGTTAGTTGAGAAAAATGTATTCTTGTCATGTTTTAAGCGTTCCTGAATTTATATATCATTTCATCTTCAGAGAGACATATTAACACTCGAAATATACCTTTGAAATTATATATTTAAGAATAACTTTTGTGTTTAAAAAGAATAAATCTTAAAAATAATCGATATTTATGTATTTTATTAACTTTATTGCAATTTGTTAATGCAGAGCACAGAAACAGTCTTAGATTTCTTTTTACTTTAGGAACAGCTAAAATAATTATTTTCAAAACTTGAGGCATCCAACTGTCAATTCATTTCAATGTCTTATTATAAAAGCACTGAACTGAAATAGCACTTTCCTATATATTGAGGCCCGAAATTGTGAAATTTGACAGTCTGTTCGATTTGAAGGTAATTCTGAGTCCAACTCAAATTTTCGGGCTAAATGCAGGCTTGCATGTCAATTTTTTCCGCTATATAATTCACTTCAGAAAAAATTTATAAATTTGTATCAAATAAAATAAAATTCATTTCAAAAGTAATATAATCTGTTCTTTTTTTCGGCTTTTCTAATTGAATTCACATTCTTCTCGTAAAAAAATTATCTTATCCTATTCTAGATTAAAACTTCATGATTCCCCTATCCACGAAGTTAAAAAAGTTAACCGATTCACTCCGAAAGAAAAAAATAAATAAAAGACAGAGAAACCTGAATAAACTTCTGATAAATTTAAACACAACCCTTATCTATCACCGAACCAAGCAGATGATTTATCACTGCAGAGCCAAGCAACACAAGAAGAAGGGGAAAAAAATTTCCACGGTAAAAATGAAATAAAAATATTACTCCGAATTCCCAGAATAATTCCATTACTAATCTCATTCCTAACCATTTATCAAAGTCCTTCGTGCCTCTAAAATGGCATCGCAAAAACGTAATAATATTAATAATAATAATCTGAATAAAAGGCGATCTCTTTTGTTTTGTAGCACACGTAGGACACGGAGTCGCGAGGCACTAAATGAAAAACCCATGAGTAATAATCAGCTGCCTGCTTTATTTAATCAGCTGCACTCCGTTGCCAATATCGATTTTCTAATAAGCTCCCTTATAATAAATTAAATTCCCTGTCTTAATATATTTTTTATTATTTGGGACCGTCTTCTTTTTTTCATTAGTGAGTGCTAACAGCTGTGGAACAGGGGTGGAAATTGCAAAAAATAATAAAGTAAGGATGAAAAAAAATGGCGAATGAGGCGTACAAAAAGTTAGTTGAATGGAGTTGCATCACAGATGGAATTTTAATGGTTCGCTGTGTTGTATTTAATGCCTCAGCCATGAGTAATGCTTTGTTTGTGTTAATTTAATAACCCGAATTCATTGAAATTTGCATCAGACACAGGCTGAATTGGATTTCATTGGGGACGAATGTAAATGCATATGGAAGCGTTTTTGTATTTAATTTTGTTTTGCTTTTTTCTATGTGTTTTATGAATATTTTAATGTTTATGGCTTCGGAAAATGTTGAAGTTTGAAAGATAGTTACACAAATTGTGAACGATATTCTTTATTGTTGAATAAAATGCATGAATAAATTCTGATATTGAAATCATTTCATATAAACGATAAAATATTAAAATTTCAAGCTTTTTTTTTGGGGGGGGCGGGGGAACCGAAGATTTGTCAAGAAATTATTATTAGATAAAAATATTATGTTTATATTAAGATCGAAAATTTATATTAAAACTGTTATAGACATTTTATTTTAAGCTCATGCCAATCCGACATCAAATTGAAAATAATTTGGTTTCAACCAGTGATTTTGACGAAGGTTTTCAATTGATACCGGAATAAGCTTCAGGAATGAGATTTCACAGAAATGAATTATTAAATAATAATAATATAGTCTTTTTTCTGTATTTGACAATTAAGCCAGTCTCTATCCAATTTCCATCCCAATATTTTTCTAGGTAAATATATTATCTTGTAATTACCGAGTTTAGTTCAGTTATATTAATGTCCCATTTTGAGGCCACATGAGGGCTATTTTAGGATGGATCTAGTAATTCTGAACCATGGTCAGATGACAAGGACAACAACTGAGCTGGCATTCCCCTTTCCAAACTTTTTCCCACTACGTATAATTTAATGTGTAACAGACCGCATACACGGCGGATCTTGAGTGGAATCGGGTTTCGAACCTGGAATCCGACGACGAGACCTTACCACTAGACAACTACGGCCGAAACTGAAAATATAGTTTATTGGTGCTTCCGTAATGTGTGAGAAATGGAGATAGAGAGATACTCTTTCTTAAGTCTCATGTGCAAATGCCTATACAGCATATTGAATTGGGAATTTTTGAAGAAAATGAATCAATCAACTTTTCCAACGAAGGTAGATACCAGCAAGGTTTGGTCATCGTGGATAATATCAAATCACTTTCTCTCATTAGCTTTGATCCTAGATCTACAAATTTCCTTCCACTGGAAGGCAGTTAAGTCTGAAAATCTAGTGAATTTGAAACAGAAATTAGCATTTTAAACGCATCGAACAATGACATCTCTGAATAATATTTGAGAACCTCTTGAAAATACACCAGGTAACGAACCAGTTTCAAGCAGATTCTAAATCTTCTAAAAACAAAAAATAATAATTGTCCGTTATGTACAGTGAGTATTTCACATTATTAAACTATTGTATTCTCTCCAGTTACATTTTTTCTTTGTGTTTTAATTCACTTTGTGGCTTGTGTTTTTTCTATGCACTCTGTAAATGGAGTCATCTCTGTAGTGTGCTTTCTTTGAATAAATAAATAAATAAATTATCATTCCCACAATGAACAAACATTGGTAGCATTTTTAGCTCTCTATTACAGGATTTTTAGTCATTTGTTTGTTTGATGTTACTCTTTTTGCTTTCCTTTATGCGTTATTAGTTTCTTATCATTTATTTATGTAGGAATTGTATTTTTCCCGTCTAGCTTGAAAGCGTAAGTTTAATTCCTTCTTAATATTTTTTCACTTTCCGTACAAGCTCATTTGAATATTGTTGTGTCAGCGGAAATACATCGGAGATAACGATTTCTCACGGTGCTAATCACGTGATGCGTAGGTGTAAGCTCTCCGTTAAAAAACCCAGGGTAACGTTTGAATCCTGAGGAGATGACTTTTTGAAATCAAGCAGAACAGACTTGCGGTAGATATGAGCATAGGCTGCTACGGGGTTCTCTTCCCTGTTAGCACGGCGGCGATGGCTATAACTAAATCTTTTAACGAGGTATAAATTGATATGTAACTTAAGTAACAAACCCTAAATCTCTCTTGTCTAAAATGTAAAGAATACCTATGTAAATACTTTTCTCATTTCATATTAAGCTTTTTTTTAATAATAAATAACTTAGTTTTTAACTCCTGTTTCTGTTTGGTGCATTTTCCCCTAGAGTGCCCATGAGATAACAATTTTCTACAAGTTATGTTGCCTTCGGCCGAGATGAATAATTTTCCTATAATTATGGTTGTTCAAGCCGGGATTATTTCCCCTGCAACCGTATTTCTACATTTATTTTTTCATCTGTAGTTTAAACTACCCACTAACAAGTGTCTTTAGGTTTCTACTTTTGCATGATCAAGAGACAAGTCCTTTCCATTCATAGGTTTTTATTTCACCGTTTTGAGCAACTGAAAAACATTTTAGAAGTTCAACTACAGTTTTATTCAGTACTGTATGTTGGAAGCAATATAGTCATATCTGGCTTATGCGCCATACAACCCCAAAATTCATTTACTTATTTTAGAAGGAATTGATGAACGAAGAATCCCAAGAATTCAGTTAGACCAGTTCTGAAAGAATAGGCATAAAGTTTTATTACACCAATAAGTCAACTATTTTAAATATACTCATGTTGTTAGTTACAAATTTGTACATATTTGTCTAATAAAATAAATCAGCCGTTAAAATGGTTCATTTTTTAGAGATCTGAAATATCCGGACAACATCTGAAAATCATCAAGAAGGGAAAATAAATAATATTATTCCACTGCAAATTCGAAACACCTAATCAATATATATCACGTTCCACAAAATACCGAATGCGCTCGTAATGAAGAGAACGAAATGATGCTAGATAAATCATTTCCCTTAAAGGTTTTCGTGTAAAATTTGCTTACTTCATTAAATGAAACATGCTCATTCTCATTATTTCCCCCCCACTACAAATCGAAACTGCAACTTTGTTTTATTGCAGTCTGATTAAGATATTTCTTAGATTCATTTGCGAGCAAATTTGTGCCGAGAGAAATGATGTAAAGATGTACTAGCGAATTTGGATTGCAATGCAATCAAATTAAAATATCGCAATGTTACTTATTTTGTTTTGTTGATACGATATTACGGAGAAACTTCTTCAGTTCGTCGTTTTGCCCTGTCAAAGACTTATGCTCATGTATTGCAATTTTTTAAAAATCTCCTTATAGCGTCACAGTTTTTCGATAGTATGTATTCTACTCAGAAATATGGAAGTGATTTTAATTAGAACTAAAAATCATGATTCTTTTGGTGATTAAAACCAACAGAATTTTTTCGAAATGAAAAATTCGAACATTTTCTAGCAAATTTCAATGAAAACAAAGAATATTAAAAAAGATTATTGAAATAAAGATTATCATTTTAATTTGTATCAACTGTAAGGAAATATTTTTAAAATATGACAATACGTATACCCAATAATCAGAATTGCGTTTTAATTTATAAATTCTGTGATAAAAATTCAAGAAGGAAGTATGTATTGAATCGATTGATGTTAAATGGGGACTTCATTACATTTTTATTCTCGTTTTTAATTTAAAGAAGGTGAATGCATATTTAATGTAAAAACGGCACTTCTACCATTCACAGCCACGTTTTGGTACAACATCAAAGTTTCCATGTGATGCTAGAAGAAGGCTTTTTCGCAGAAGAGCTCTTTTAACATCAATATAGCAGTTCTCTCCTAGATGTCAGAAGACCGTTTTTAACATCAATCGATTATGGTTCCTTTAGAATGGAACTTATAAAAGAAAGGAATTAGACAGGAACAATAAAAGAGATAATTATCACCTAATTAATTTCTAGATAATTCTTAATCTCTTGAATGAAATTAATGAAATGATATTTCTTCATTTTAATTTGTTCATATTTAAAATAATTTAAATTATCTGATATTATAGGCGTAATAATATACTAAAAGGATTTTGAAATATTATCACAAAACATACAATTTTATTGTGCAGCTGAAGTGAGTAGTTACCGCTTTCGGTCACCAGCTTTTTCGCCGGGAATATAAATACAATTGAATCTTGCCTCATTTTATATCCATGGTTCTCTTAACAACGTAAGCAGATTGTAGTAGATATTTAACCCATGTTCTTTTAGTGGTCTTGCACCTGTTCTTTTCATTGTCTACATAAATGTCGCTAAAGGAGTCAAATAACTGACTATGTTATCTAACATCTAAATGCACATTGTCAGCACCATCCTCACTTTCTTATTCCTCTTGCAAACTATGCATTTGATTTCAACATTAAAATGGCGCAACACATTTTATGGCTAGAAGCAAGTTTGCTGAGTTAAAACATGCTGAGAACAGAATGAAAACATAGCAGAAATAATCATTCAGCTTGATGGATATATTTCTTCATGTACCTAATATCTCAGAGATCTTGGTATACAGATTCCACAACAATGTATTAGAATATTACTTTAGCTTTCAGCAATGAAAGAGAAACACACAATTAAATACTTGCTTAAACAGTGAAAACGGTTTGAATTGCGTTGTAAAAATGAAAAGTATTGTTGCAAATTATGTCAAAAAATATTTTATAAACTTATTAAAACCAGAGAAAAATTGTGCGTCAACTTAAATCATATTATCGAAAAGGTAATTTTTGCGCTTTCAGATAGTGTAAAAATGGTTTTTGTGCTGTAATATTTTCGAAAGTTATTAAGGAAAAACGCAAACATTTCGTTTAATTTTTAATTAATTAAAATTTCAAAAAAGGGCTCGAGGTGCACATTCCCACCCTCCAAAGTATGTTTGTGCCAAATTTCGTAACTCTATATCCCGCGATCTGTCCTGTAGAGGATCAACACAGAGATACACATTCTCCTTTATTATTAGTAGCAGTAGAGAATAAACTCGATAGTACTAAGTTCCCATTACACTAATTCTTTTTCAAACTAAAACAGTTATTCGATATCTTTCTGTAAAAATCGTAGTCAATGCATTCAATCCATATTGTTTATAAAATAATATTAAAACTGCTTGTAAATGTTTCTCACTATTAAGCTCCTCAATTTTTCATTTAAATAATTAACTTAAAAACGGAATTATAATTCAGTATAACTATAAACTAAACTAGTCGAATAACAGTCTCTTCCATCTAGGCTAATGCTGTTGAATAATGAAACAGCTTAGTATACTTTGAATTAAAATTAAAAACTAAAATATATAATGCCCATTTTAAGGTGAAATTTACGAAATATTCTAGGTCTGGTAAATCTCACTGCTAAAGACCATCTTGATACTTAACGCTACTGTGTGGTAGACAAAAAGGAACGCTGAATGTATCATTTTGACAATCGGTCTCTTATATAGTTTAGTTGTGTTCAGTTAGAATAACATCCTGTGTTGAAAGTGCGCAATAAGTAATAGTACCCTATGAGCCCTATCTCGCCTCAAACTGTCCCATTCGACACAGGCCGGACTCAGGCGGTTTCGGGCGCCTGAATGAATTTTACGGGAGAAAAGTGGTTCTTTTCTTTCTTGACAATTGATTGCCCAAACTTGGGTGTCGTTCTCCTGGAATTTCTGTAAAGAAAGGATTTCATTCTGTTTCCGTGAACGAAAATTTACTTCAGTTTTTTTAGGTACTGGAATTCTCACTCTAGCCGGGTTCAGATAGTTAACCCTATGAGCCCTATCCCACCTATTGGATGGGGTTGCTAGGATTCTTATAAAACGTTAAAGCAAGGTAGGTGCCCAATGATAACATTTTATTTAATACATATATATCAATTATTTAATCAATTCTGGGTACTGAAATATATGACAAAATGATAAGCAATTCTAGCCATACTCATATAAATCATCTACCTTTGCAGACATGAAAAACCTAGCCACTAAATTAAATCATTTGAAAAAGTAGTACATTGCAAGTTGTGATATCAAATTAGAAAAATTAAAACAGAATCAAATTAGATATTAAAATATTGTTTATTTAATAATCGTTAAGATTAAGTTTTACTGCCATGATATTACAAATGATATATTTTGATAAAGATGCACACAAAAATGACTGAAAGAACAATTCACATAAATTTACTCATAAAAACAGCTGCAGCTTTAGAAAATAATACACAATAGCGCTATCATCAAAAAGACTAAAATTCTTTCATTGAAACCTATTTTGCTCTATGAAATTTAGAGCCAGCATTGAAAAATGTGAAAACATACTTCGTTTTCTAACGTGTAAGCAAACTAAAAAAAAAATTCACGTGAGATCTCATGAACTAAAAGAATAGGCAAAATGTTGCCGTCGAAAATTGTAGATCTGAATGCATAGAAAGTTCACCAGTTTGTTGGAGGTAATGCTTTTCGCACCTTTACGACATTTTCAGCAATATTCGATCTTGTTCAATACAACTGAACATTCGTTGTATATTTTCACATCTCTAGATTTTTATCGAATCACATAGATTGGCGTACTTTTATCGTTGCACATGACGACACTATATCTTTGAAGAAAATAGCTGAAAAACCAATCTACAAAACTCTTGCAGAAAAATAGTTGATTGCAGAAAATAGTTGAAAAAAGAAACTGGCGATTCCAATCATTTTCACCTCTTCAAGAAACAAATAAAAATCAGCAAAAGGCTAGCACCCAGAAGGCCTAACGGCCCTCCAAGAGCCCAACGGCCCTGAGGCCCGCAGCTGCCAAAACTCCAACCACTCGTTTATTCCAGCACAAAGGAATCTAAAATAGCATAACGGAAAACGCTTCCAGTTACAGACGCCAAAACCTAATAACGCCAAATTCTTACGCGAAAACAAGATGGCGAAGAAATAATCCCGTTGAAAAATTTTGATTTAAAAATTAATAAAGTTGAAACCTTATTGGAAACAACAACAAAAGTTAAGACAATTAATAATTAAATCGAATACAAAGTAAATAATTAAGAAAAATTTAGATATTTAATGAAACGGCTAAAAAATATCGTTTGAATTTCAAAAGTTGTCAAAGATGCCACAAGAAATGAAATACTTTGGTGGCGATGAATTAAATTAATTAAAAATACTGACAAAACCGAAAAATAATGTAGATGCAATATTTGCAATCTAACATCCCCCCCAACGGGAAAAAAAATTTGCTGCAACTTGACTGGAAGCATTTTCCTGAAAACATTTTCAAAATTTACTCTATTAACACATAGAGCATTATACATTAAATTTTAAAATATTGCATTATTATATACTTTATATTTACATCTTTGCTCTCACTTTCTCCACTCGCCTCCGAAAAACCAAAAAAAAAAAAAATCTCAGAGCACATTATTATACCATGTAAAAATTATGCCATACAATTTCATCCACAATACTAAATGTTTTTTCACAAATTTATTCATTCACTTATTTATTTCTTAAAAATATTTCGAGCATTCAAAACAATAGGAAAACATATATGCTATTATATAGAACTTCAACTCCTGAAAGAAAATGCAATCAGTTGTGATGTATATAGCTTCAAAAGGCTGCAAATTCATGCAGTATAATTTTTTTATACACAAAATTCCTCGCACTTCCACTCCTATAAAGACCTATACCCTATTCACTACATTTTCGGACCAGCCTGACAAAATGAGTAAAATGATATCAAATGGAATACATTACCATCAGATACAGAATAACAATCTTAACACAGATTTAAAAACAGCAAGAAATATCTGTAAAGCTATGTATAACATCTATTTTTTTGTGTACACTTTGCTGATTGTCATTTATCAATACAAAATGAAGTTAATAAAATTCCATATCATAGTTAAATTTTAAAACAACTATAGACACAAATGTTATTTTTAAAGAAATTTTTTTTACAACAATTCTTTAATTCTTAAGGTTTGGCCTAGTCTGCTCTTGTTTAAAAATTTTTGCAATATTCACCTTCATTGTTTTATTGTCCTTAAGACTCTTCATGACATAGTTATTATTTCTTAAAATCTTTATAATCTCAAAAGGTCCTTTGTATTTCTCCTGGAACACCTGTGGATGAGAAAAATTCTTAACAAATACCTTGTCGCCCAAATTAAAATTTGGCACTTTACGACCCTTGATGTGCGGAGCATTGTTTTTAAAGTATTGTTCCTCATTTTTTGCATTTCTTATGGGGCACATATTATTTCTGATATTTTTCAGATATTTTGACTCATTTTCTGCAGTTACAGGTTCAAAGAAGCTATCAAGAGGTAAATTTTGCTTTCTGCCAAAGAATATTTCTGCTGGAGCAAATTTTGATACAGAATGAATTGAATTGTTATAATACAATTTAAAAAACAAAAGTTTCTCTGACCGCTGAAAAGTACTCTCACACATTGATGCTAGACTTTCTTTCATTGTTCTGTGAGCTCTCTCAAGTAAACCATTTGCAATTGGATAGTAAATTGAAGATTTTCTATGCTGAATATTTAACCTGTCTAAAAATTCCACCATCTCATTCGAGATAAAATTAGTAGCATTGTCAGTGATTTAAAATTTTGGAAGACCAAAATTGGCAAAATATTTGTTTAAACAATTAATTATGATTCTTGAAGTGATTTTTTGTAAAGGATAAGCTTCTAAATATCTACTATAGTGATCAATTATAGTTAAAATGAAATTTTTGTTGTCTGTGGATCTAGGAAGTTTACCAACAATGTCAATAGCAATGCATTGACCTGGTGCAAGATTTCTTTTGGGAATTATTTTTGTCTGAGTTAGTTTGGCTTTTGGTTTGTTTTCTAGGCATTTTCACAATGTTCACAAAATTTTTTTGTATCTAAGTACATACCTCTCCATTGATACTTATGTCTAATGAATTCAAAAGTTTTCCTAACACCAAAATGTGGAGCGTGTGCAGTTTCAATACAGACTTTAATTAGAGATTTTGGAATTACAATTCTATTTACAATTTTTCTTTTATTTTTATGTGCATTTTTAATCATTAACAAACCAGAATTTACATCTAGAAAATATTGTTTACATTGTTTGTTACCAGTTAAATCATTCATAATTTTGCTTAAAATTGCATCTTGTTTTTGTTCATTTAAAATGTTTTGCATGGAAAGTTTATCATTAGGTTGAAAAAGAGTGATATTGTTTACATTTAGAGAACTTTCTTCCACAACTCTGGATAAAAAATCAGCGGGAATTAAACTACCAGGTATATGAGTTGGAGTGAATGAAAAAGTGCCTAAATACACTAACCACCTAGCAACTATCTCAGGCTTTTTGTCCAGACTTTGATATTCAGTTAATGGTTTAGCATCAGTTAAGAGTTCAAAATATTCCCCCAATAATTGATCATGAAAATGTTTGACAGAAGCATAAATAGCAAGCAATTCTCTTCGGATCGAAGGATATTTACATTCTGCTGGTGTTAATTTTCTAGAAAAAAATTCTAATGGATAATACACATTGTCTTTTTTTGCAATAATATACCACAAATAGCAATTTTACTAGCATCAGCAATTAATGAAATGGGCAAATTTGGATAAAAGTTTTTTAACGTAGGTTTTTTGAGAATGATTTCCTGCACAGTGTTAAAAGCATTTTCTCATTCAACTGACCAAACAAATGGAGTATTTTTCTTAGTTAACTTTACCAACTGTTCCACAATACCTGCGTAGTCGTAAATCAAACCTCTAAAATAATTTAGCATACCTAAAAACATTTGTACTTGTTTTAAATTTTTAGGGTTAGGAAAATTTGTAGCTTTGTTTACATTCTGTTCTGATGAAGAAAACCCATTAGCATTTAAATCAAAACCTAAATATGTAATTTCTGATTTGCACAACTGCAATTTTGCTGGATCAAGAGTAAGATTAAATTTTATGAGTCTATCAAATACTTGCTGCAAAGTTACTTTAAGTTCACACAAGGAATCCGCTGCAATTATAATGTCATCCAGAAAAAATTGAACATTTTTACCTGTTATACCATTTAAACATTTTGAAATTAGTGTGTGAAAATATGATGTACTGTTTTTTGAGCCAAAAGGAAGTCTGGTCGGTTGAAAATTTCCCATTTCTGTAAAAAATGCAAGTTTTCGCTTATACTCATCTCTCAATTTTATTTGAAAGAAACCTGACTTCAAATCCAAAACACAATAAATTTTCCTACCTGCAATGTTTTTAATAATTTCAGAAATTTTTGGAAGACAAATCTTGAATGTTTCAGTGATGCTGTTAAGAAGTCTAAAATCTACAACCATTCTGAATTTAGGTTCAGAATTACTGTCATTAGGATTTTGTTTTTTATTAATGTAAATTACAGGAAAACAATAACTGGAAGAGGATGGTTCAATGATACCTGCCTCTAAAAGATTGTTAATTTCCTGCTGGGCATATTTTTTCGCCATGAGAGGAATAGAATAAGGTTTTGTTTGTAGAGGAAAATTATGCAAAAGAGAAAATTTTGGGATTACTGCTGAAGTTTCACCAAGAGTTTTGTATGATTTTGAAAATACCTTAAAATTTTTAAGAAGTAATTCCTGCATGTCTTTTTTGTCTTTATCATTAAGATGATCAAGTTTAACACCACCTCAAACCACCTCATTCGACACAGGCCGGACTCAAGCGGTTTCCGGCGCCTGGGTGAATTTTAAGAGAGAAGGGTAGTTCCTTTTTTTCTTGACAATAGATTGTCCAAACTTGGGTGTCGTTCTCCTGGAATTTCTGTAAAGAAAGAATTTCATTCTGTTTCCGTGAACGAAAATTTACTTCAGTTTTTTTAGGTACTGGAATTCTCACTCTAGCCGGGTTCAGAGAGTTAAGTTACGGATCTCGTAGTTTAGTTTAGTTTTAGTTTAAATTATATTAACGTCCCGTTTTGAAACAACACGAGGATGGAGGGACCTCGTAATTTTCATACATGGTCCAATGACGAGAAAGACCAAAAGCGATTTTGAAATTATATCTGTCTATCTCTCCATATACATGTGAACACGATAGCTGAGTTAGATGGATGACATCTAGTGAGTTAGAAGGATGAAATTTCCGTTTAATCCTTACACCAATATGCTAAATTTCGAACCAAATCCTTCCTTACTTTACTACTAGACATTTTCTCAAACATTTACTCCTCTTTCTTCACTATTCTATGAAACTGCACAAAATATGACCATATTTATAAATATTTTTAAATACAATTTGTCGTGCATGTTGACTAAAAATATTATATATACTGCAAATTAGTGCATTTACTTACCTGTTATTTGTTGCTCCCGTCGAAGGAAAATATTGTATACATTTTAGCAGTTGTGCTTATTTATTTGTGAGTTCGCATTCTTTCCAGTGAAGAGATTACATTTATTTGAGCACGCGTTTTTCTGATTATGATTAAAAATAATATTAAAAAATCATGGAACTCTGAGTAAAATATCCAAGAAATCAACGCGGCATCACGATAAAGTTAATTCTTTTAATCTTAAGATGGCGTATAAATTATTCTTTTCTAGTTACATAGTTTCTAAAAAAATCTTCAAAATTATAATAAAAAAAGATACAAATAAAATGTTAATAGATAGAGGTCATTTTAGAGAATTTAAGAAGGTTTTTTAAGCCAGTCGGAAACATTTAGTTTCATAACACATAGGCAAAATCATTTTTGACCACAGATTATAAGTGACATCTTTATATGGAAGTACACGAGAAAGTCGAGGATTGAAAATTCCCTATTTTTTGCTTTCAATGGAATTTTATTTTCTTCTTTGGCTGCTTGTATTTATTTAATTATAAATATATACAGAGTATATACAAGAGTGCTGATATAAAATTAAATAAGGGAAAAAAACATCGTTTAGAAAATAATTAAAACACTTAATATACCCTATAACGACGGTTCGGGAGGTTTCGGGGGTGATCCCTCACAATCGGGATCAAATGTGTTATGAAATGTTTCTTATGGTAAGTTCGATCTTATCTCTGAACTGAATAACTGCACTGTAAAAAAAATCCCGTAAAATTTACGGTTTTAAACTGGCAGCTGGGTTGGTTGTGCAAAACCGTAAAAGTTACGAAGTAAATCCGTAGGCACAACGGTTTTTTACCATACAGGAACAAGTTTTTCCCGTAAAAGTTAGGAAGTAAATCCGTAGTCACAACGGTTTTTTACCGTATGAAATCAAATTTTCTCCGTAAAAATTAAGTCATCGAAGTAAGTGACGTCATCGACTGAGTTGAGTTGTTTTTCTCCTTCTGTTCGAGTTGAGTTGAAATGTGCTGATGTGTATTATCAATTAATCAAGGCTTGGTTATTAATTTCATTAATATAATTTTTAATTGAACTTACTTGGACGATTTCGATGCAAGATGGTGACAAAACCTCTAACTCCTCCGAGCCGGGGATCGAAACCGCGTTCATAGAAATAAAGGGCAGTCGCTCTAACCACTAGACCACCGTAGACTTCATAAAATGAAGTAAAAATAATCTATTTGAGTTTTAAAGTCACTATAGCTCTAGTGGCGCCACTTAGTGGTGTAAAAATCAATTATTGCCAGAACACGTGTTTTAAGGTTAGCTTTCATGAGTGACAACAGGTTACTGCAACATGTGTAAACAATAGCGGAGATGGAACCCTATTAAGAACATGAAATGAATGAAATAAAATTACATTTAAGAAAAGGGAAAGTTATCGTACGGAAAGCAATACAGTATGACGAAAAATAGAATTTGAACTGACGGTTTTAAACCGTTTATGGCTGGAGCGGAAAACGGTGAAAAACCGTCAAATATACGGAAAAAGTCCGGGAAAACAACGGATATTTTTTATAGCGTGGCGTTGTTTAATTATTTTTCCAGTAGAAAAGCCTTTATACTCACTCTTCATGTTTTGATCACCAAATGTTCAGCCTTTTCACCCATATTCGGAAGTCTTTTTCAACCAACTAGCACTTCTGTCGGAAAGATGAGCGATTTAGCTAAATCCCTTCTTTATTCCGCATACTGACAACTATCATTCAACGCATTCCTGCAGGTCCTTTTTTACAGTTACATAAATAAGGCATTATTTTTATTATCTTCTTGTCTATTGTATGTCTTCCACTGATTGCATTGTGCTAAAAGAAGAGTGCCACAAACCACTTCGATACCAAAAAACGTATGGCAGAAGTTCGTCCTGATTGACACATGGCAACAACCTTAATATAATTGCCGAACCTTCAATGTACGTCAAGTGTCAGTGAAAGGGAAAAAAGGGGGCGGGGGGATTGTACGCCAAGTCAAGCGAAGATGACGATGTCAGGTTAATAATTGACACCTCCTGTGACAGACGAATGAAGCGGCAAATTACAACAATCGTAAAATTCGCGTTTTGACTTCTGTCTACCAGAAGATTTAATCTTCTGTCCGTAGGAAATGTTTAATTGTTTCACTTCAATGAAATTATTTTCGCAGTAAAATGCATGCACTATACTGAGTCATTATAAAAAACCTGACTTTCTTATAGGATAAGAAGCTAGGAAATGCTTCATGCCAAATTATCTTATTTTAATAACTATTAATAATTTTTTTGTTTTAATACTTATTTAATATATTATTTCAATATTTGTCTATGACATTATCTTAATAAATATTTATAAATTATTTTAAACTCGGTAATTTGATGTTCCATTTCATATGCATTCACATGTGCTGCTTTGATGATATGATATTTTATAAAATTCATTTTTTCACTGCAGGGTATCCTAAAAGGTTGTTAAGAAACTTTAAGGGTAGAGCAGGCATACAGAAACAAGTCATTTTTACTTTCTCGTATACGAAGAGAAAGTATTGTAATCGTCAAAAAATTCGAACTCGAGATTTTGACAAATTTCCACGTTTTAGACCTCCCTGAGTCCGAAAAACACAATATTGGAATTATGTCGGTCTGTGAACACGATAACTCGAAAACTATTAGAGCTACGGGGATGAAATTTGGTATGTGGTCTTTAAACATAATTTGTAGGTTTCTATCAAATTTCGGACAAAATCCGTCCACGGGAAGTCAGTCTGTCTGTGTGTTCGTGTTCATGAATAACTCACAAACTTAAATAGCTAGGTGGATAAAATTTGATATACATTTTTATCATCAGTAATGTAGGTTTGTGTCAAATTTTGGACCAAATCCGTCAAAGGGTTGACTGTCGGTCTGTATAATCGCATAATTTCTAACGCAATAACTTTTTTAAAAAATTACTTTGATAAATGAAATTTGGTATGTGAACTTTTTACCTTAATGGTAGATTTGTGTCCAATTTTTGTGTCAATCGGTTAAAAAAGGGCGTTCAAAGTACAAATTTCGTATTCTTTATCTTACACCCAACTCTATTGGTAATCACGCCGGCTTCTAATTCCACTTCCACGTTGGACGATCTTCGGAAATCTGGTATGACGTTTATCTCATTTTTTCTCCACTGCGTTAGGGGTTCTTGTTCGTTTTACTGCCTTTTAGCTTATTTTTTTTCTCTACATGTGTTAGGAGTATACAAGAAAGTTTAGGGGAGACCACTCCCGCTGTTTGTAATAGTACATGGTGTCGGAAACACAAAAGGGGAGACACCTCCCTATTCGGTATTTTTCCCCCGATGGGCAAAACAGTTGATACAAAATGGTAACTTCAAGTTTAATTTTCAGCACTTTTTTTCTGAAAACGGATAATGTTTTATGATCATTTATGCTTCAGACAAATAAATATGCGATGTTCAATTGAGGATGAATTTATTTATATGATGAAAACACAACTATACCATTAGCGGCCATTAACCTTAATGATGCCATGATAGAAATACAAACTTTATGTACAATATACACATGATATTACGCCTCCCCCTCAGTTATAAATGAAGTCCGTCTGGAGATCGCACTGTCCGACCACTCTTTGTTTTATAAAACTGCTCAGGAGACCTCGGCGCACTAAGAGTGGGATAGACTTGGAGAACCTGGCATGTCATCTGAAAGCGGAACAAGTGAGGAGCCTCTTGGGAAATCTGGCAGTTCTCTTGTTGTATCATCTTCATCATCTTCCAATTGTCCAGAAGATAGTCGAAGACCATGTGGCGGCCGTGGGAGGGCGTCTACTTCTACAAGAATCAAAGTGAAGTGATGCCTTGAAATTCGAGTATTTAAACTAGCCCGAACCCGTCCGCATATTTACAAACCCTACCCTAATAGAACTGAGGCAGGAAATCAGTCAATATCATTGGCTACGAGGAGCAGTGACGTCGTTTCCAGCTCTCGCACGTAGCGTACGGCAATCATAACAAAACAAGAGTCGTCCTACTTTTCTTCTCCGTTTTCCCACAGTTGAGCACAGAAAACTTTCTTCCGTGGGTTGTAATATTTTTAAAAATGAAATTATTTTTTAAAATATCATAAAAAATAAAACATTCCACACTGCAAGAAATTATACTAATGAAAAGTACACGCACGAGAGCAAAGAACGACGTCATCGGCTCTCGGCGAAGCGAGCCAATCATATTGTCCGATTTCCTGCCTCAGTTCTATCAGGGTAGGGTTTGTAAATATGCAACCCGTCCGCTATCAGAGAGGAGTCTAGACAACAACTAGTTCATTTCGAGTTTCAGTTTTTCAACTGGCAGCGCCACTCTCAGATGCTACCGATGTTTCCCGTTCGATGACTTGGCTTCCTAAAGTAATTCGCCATGCAGTTCCAGTTTTCCTGCTGCTACAAGAGTTATCCTTCAGTTCCAACTAAAGCCAGCGAGAATGCTCCTAATCGTATATTATGTAGATTTTCTCAATTTTGTGGAATGATCCAGGAAATACATCGCATCGAATTGTCACATCTAGCTCTGAAGCCGGGAGAGTATTGAAGTATTTTCTCTCGCTCCGCGATTTCTGGAGGATAGAAAAGTACTTATAGGTGTTTTTCGACCATCCTGTTATTTACAAAAAAGGTGAATGTCTTGTAAAATAGTACAGATATAGATCTGAAATTTTTACTAGATATTCCTTTCTTAATAAGACATGCTTAAGTAGCATTACAAAAAATTCTGCTCAAATAAAAAATATAAGTATTTTCCGAAATTAACGAATACTCCTTATCTAATTAAGATATCTTTACATTCCACGAATCATCTTACAGACGTTTTAAATGCATATAACTTTCTTATTTCAACTTTTTCTCTGGATTTATAGCTTTTTATTACTTTCTCGTATACGAAGTAAACAAAGAGAAAGTATTGTAATCGTCAAAAAATTCGAACTCGAAATTTTGACGAATCTCCACGTTTTAGACCTACCTGAGTTCGAAAAACACAATTTTCGAATTATGTCTATCTGTGAACACGATAACTCGAAAACTTATAGAGCTACGGGGATGAAATTTGGTATGTGATCTTTACACATGTGTAGGTTTCTGTCAAATTTTGGACAAAATCCGTCCACGGGAAGTCAGTCTGTCTGCTCTCATGTGAACACTATAACTCAAACACTTGGATAGCTAAATGGATAAAATTTGGTACACAGTTTTATAATCATGAATGTAGATCCGTATCAAATTTTGGACCAAATCCAAATCCGTTGAAGTTTTGATGGTCTGTCGGACTATAAAATCGCATACTTTTGAACGCCATAACTTCTTTAAAAAATTACTTAGATAAGTGAAATTTCGTATGTAGTCTTGAAACCCTAATTGTAGATTTGTCTCCAATTTTCATTTAAATCTATTGAAAAAAAAACCGTTGAAATTACTTATTCGGCTTTTTCTCCATTCTACGCAAGAAAAAGAAAAGCTGCGAACGCTGGATCGAGTGTTCGCATGTTTTTTGGAGAGGTCAGTTGGCAGTTTTGGGGAGGTTACTCCCCCTGTTTTCAATGCAGAAAACCGATGTTTCAACTTTCCTACCCTCTCTTATCGGTCTGATATCCAGATGCTTGATTAGTGGTATGCTTTGGATGGCCAACCCAACAACCTAAAAAACTAAAATTACTGTCATGCATTTTTTCCACCTTTTGGTACTTTTGCTAGCAATTCGACTGGACAATTGATAGACTTTGATAATAAGAGCAAAGAAAATTCTTATCTTTAAATGTGTATTTCAGTCAAGATATACATTCTTAGAATATTGTAAATAAAATAAAAGCTTGTGAGTCATAAAATATCTCGTTTGGAAAGTCGCGGGAAAATATTCGATAATATTTTAAAAGATTTTTTTAAGAATAAAAAAATGATAAAGTCTCGAACTAAGGGAGGAAATTCCTTGTCACGCTAATGGATGGTGTCCTATGAAAAAAAATATGATTATTTTATTAAAAAATTCCTTGTTCTTTGAAGAAGAATCACATTTTGAAACTCTTTATACTTCCTGAAGCAAAGCACTTCCTGAAATACGTAAGTGTTTGTAATGAAAAAGATTTCAGAAGTATTTCTAAACTTTGAAATATTACCGTTGAACCTAAAAAATGAAACATATCTGAAGGTTTATATTAGAATAAATCAAGCATAAATGTTTTTTTAAAAGATAAGATATTCGAATTTAATTTAATAACACGAAAGATATTTTGTAAAAAAAAATAATGAACAAGCTTGATTACAGCAGATTTATGAAAGAAAAATCTTCCGTGTTGTGTTTTTAAACATTAAAGTTAAAATAATTAAAATGTTTGATTATATAAACTATAAACATGATTGGCGAAAGCAGTTTCAAGGAAGAAACTGATCTAAATACGTAATTTTAAAATAAATTCGTGTTTTACATTGTAGCAAAAGTAAAATTTCAAATAAAATGAGTTAGAAATAAAAATGGGTCTCAACTTTGCACGAAACCCGCTTGTCAGGCATCGCGATGCCTCGCTTGCTCGTAAAAATGCTACAGTTCCTTTATTTGTTGTCCACATATTTTTGTAGACATCATCGATTTCTTCTGCAAACAGCATCATATTGATACATGATAATATAAAATAATTCTATTTAATCTAGATTCTCTCGTCAACTAATAATAAACTGCAATTCACATGACTAAAATGGGAACTTTTTGTGTAACCAGAACACTAGCTATAAACATATTCTGCCTTAAAATCGGGTTTTATTTCAATAATTTTCGTATTTCGGAAATATTAGATACGTTTTATTGAATACGCGAATAATTTCGGCTTGATGGAGGAAAATAAAGCAGGCTAAGAAATTTCTTCATCATTAGAAGATGTTTTATTTACAGTATAGCACATTTTAAATGCATTTACTGTTGTTATTATTGATAAAATGGTATTTGAGCTATTCTTTGCGTGCATTTTAATAATTTATCCCTGGTAAGTAGTTAATAGCCTCATAGTACAGTGGGTTAGTACATTTAACCCTCAGATTACTAAAAGTTCTCAAAATTTGAGTACAGTTATATACGGAGGTTTGCTTACAAATTGATGAATGGAATGGATTCGTCCGCCCCGTTCCCCCTTTTCAACTCACTAAGGGGGTTGGGAGACATGAATGGCAAGCCTTTCATCTCTCATCTAAGGGGGTCGCTTTAACGACCACTCGCCCAACTGCCTTTTCCCCCTTTCGGAACAACAGCAACCGGCGGAAATCCGCCCCACTAGTATAGAAGTTGCATGGCCGGTTACGGCCGGCTTAGGAGTCAGAGTGTTAACATTGTCTAGGAGGTTGAAGCATGCCATCGTTGAAGAAGATGAGTCGGAGTACAAAGGTTATGGATTCCATTCTGTCTCTTAACCAGTAGTATTCAAAACCTAGTAGCGGTAGCAAGGAATTGGTTACTGCGGTATTGGTTGACTACTGGACGTTTTCCTGGTCTTCCTCCAAACGAAACACAAATGGGGGCCCCACCCCCCCCCCCCCGAAATCCTCTGAAAGTCAACCTACCTTTACTTCAGCCGTTATCTTGATGCTCCAAGGTCGCTATGACCAACCGTAGATGCCACACTTTTCCTCTAACACGAGTTCGTTATTTTCGGATTTGACTAAATGTGTTGGACTAAGTGTGATTAGAACCACCACATTTAAATAAATCGTGTTTTAAAAATTATTTGAACTTCCAAAATGTTTAATCATGAAGGAGTTTTTAATTTCTTTTTTTAAAAAAAATGACTCTTCACAATTAGCAGAAAATTCACCATCATTCACTTCCACCTTATCCAGGTGCTTTGCTTTTAATCAAGTTCTTTAGTGTATGATGCTATGACTAAAACTCCGTAAAGTGATGATGATAAGAAATCATTTGTTGTAGAAATCGTGGTGTTGAACGAACATCAGACAATGACAGGAAGATCCGATGCGGAATAAAAGAGAAGTCTATTCCAAATATTTTAAACAATGAACGTTTGGCGCAGTATTGCCAAATTGGCGCATGTGCCATTAAACCAAATCAAACCAAACAAAATATTGTATTCGCTATTAATTACTTCTGTAGATTTAATTGCAACAGTTTGCTAATGATTTTCGAGCAAATAGAGATCCATACTCATTTTCTTACTAGTTTGTAATTCTTCTTGAAAAATGAACGAATGCAGTATTAGGCATACATTCTTCCTTTTCACATAAGACCTTAAAAAGGCCTTTGATTTCCGCTGAAATAATGCGGCAAAAAGGTATAATTGAATAAAAATATTTTATCCTCCATCGTACCTACCACTTTATTCATGTTTGGGCTTAAGATTAATAATTGCCATTGCAAATGTTGCTTCAGCCTAACCGGGAGTAAAGCCTGGATAAGCCTTGGTGTCCAGAATTGTAGACGGGTTAAATTTTCTTTTACAATACGGGCACTTATTTCGCCAATCTTGTTCTCTTGCACCAATATATCCAAGAAAGACACAAACACACATCGAAATTCCCAGACGCTTGTCAGCTGTCCCCCACCTCCACCCCCTCAGCGGACTCGTTTGCCATTCTGAAAAGCCTAAAGTTTATCTGGAACTAAATTTGACGTCGACATTCGCCGCATGCGCAACCCCAATCCTTTCGCTCCAGCCCTCTATG
>BGPR01015266.1:0-21078 GCA_013235015.1 Araneus ventricosus
TTGCCTTATCAAAACGAACAATTTTTGCATTTACACTTTTTAGATAGCTACAATTTCTTAGAAGTTATGAGCTGAAAAGTGATTTTCCCACCCTTCCCCTCCTCTACCCCTAACGTAAAATACGTTTTAACCTATGCATGTTACCCCTCGTTGGAAAGCTCTCGTCATTTGCAGTTTCTTCCACCCTCTTTCATTCTTCTAGCTTCAATACGTTTGAGAATAGAGGGCAAAATGTTCTTTTCCTTATTATTATTAGTAGAGAAGTATATGCATAACGCTTTGGCCCGTGTTATTTTGTAAACACGATAACTAGAGTAATTTTGATTAGATTTTAACTGGCGACGGATATGTTGTAAGGATGGTGAAAATCTCGGTCGAGTTCGCAGATGGGCTAACCAGCTCAAAGGGGGTGGAAATGGTGGGGGACTGAAAATTTCATATTCCCATAATTTCCTTACGATTCAAGATAGAAAGAAAATTCAAATTAGGCGAATTATTGCCTTATCACAACAAACAACTTTTGTATTGAAACTTTTTGATAGCCACAATTTCTTAGAAGTTATGAGCTAAAAAGCCATTTTCAATCCCCTCCCCAACTTATCATTTCCCCATAGCTCTGTTACGACTACAGATAGAAAAAAAATTTTCAATTAGGCGAATTATCACCTTATTATAACGAACAACTTTATACTAAAAGTTTTTTGTCTGCCTAAATTCTTATAAGTTATGAGCTGAAAAGCGATATTCAACCCCAATTTATCATTTCCCCATAGCTTCGTTAAGATTGAAGATAGAAAGAAAATTTCAATTAGGGTAATTATCACCATATCATAACAAACTACTTTTATATTGAAAGTTTTTTGACGGCAAGAGTTATTTAGAAGTTATGAGTTCCCATCAACCGCATTCACCTTCACTTTTTATACGGTATAATATATAATTAATTTATGACTAATTAATTTATAGTTAATATCTTTGTTAAATTTTGTTAATTATAACTGTTAATTGATATACCTGGCTTTGCTCCGGATTAAAATGTTTTCATGTTTAATATTTTTAATGTAAAAATTACTATTGTATAAATATTATAATACACAAATTACTTTTCTGATCTAAAACGCTTTTAATTAAAATGAGAATATCAATTGAACCAGACAATTTTTAAAAACATCCGTTTTCTTCATACATTATTATTTGTTATATAAGTACTTCAAATTTTGTTAACAATTACTAAAGTCAATGAAAGGTTTTAATGAATATTTTGAAACAATTAAATTAACTATTTAATTATTCGTTAATTTAAAGCGTGAAAATAAATCAATAGCTGATCCCGATATAAATTGTTAAATCGTCTACTTTTAAAATTTTCTTTTAGCATTCTGCCTTCTGGAAACAGTTCTCCGTATTATTTTTGATCAACAAGAATATTGTTACGAATTCAGTTTAAAATTAATTTTGAAAAAAATATTAAAATGAGAGAAACAAATTTATGGAAATGAAAGACATTATGAAAAACGCCTTGCTTAATTTTTTAATTAAGTGAAATTTAAATATCTTTTAGGCTTTGAAAAGTTGAAGGTGACCTTCTCTTTTCTTTAAATAAAAATGATTGAAATCAGTCCAGTGGTTTAGGAGGAGATGTGGAACATACATACATAGCCACAGTGACTTTTATTTAAATTAATATAATTATTAGATAATTATAAGATAAAGATTTCTGGCATATAGTATAAGCCATAAAAAAGGTTTTAGTGGAGTTTTGTAACAATTAATTTTTTAACTTTAATTAAGTAGATAGTTAATTTTAATTAATCAAATAATTTTAATAGTTAATTTGATAATAGGTTTTTTTGACAGAATTCTTTAATTTGATATTTAACTAAACATGGCGGGACCATGATTTGTTTAATAAAATCAATATAAAGTAGCCAAAAATAAGAGTTCCCTTTATCCTTTTTGCTAATGAAAAATATCTGCTTAACTTTAAAATTGTTTGGGATTTTCTGCCTGAGTATTTGGTTTTAACCGTCGATGGAGATTTAAATTTGCTGTTCAAATTGGTTGCATTCATATCCTATGCTTTAAAAACACGTATTCAATTTGCCGCTCACAATGTTGAATAATTTTTATTCTCTTATATGTTAAGAATTTAGTGACTATTATCTCTGTAACCAGGGAGTTCTCTAAATGAGCCCATTTTAGTAGTGTTTAAGTGTATCATGTCATGTGGTTTTACCATATGACAAAGTAATGTTCGCACAATTATATTGTAACCTAGATTAAATAAATTAATTTTTAAATCTAGAGTCCTTCTTCATTCGTGCCAAGAGTCAATTTCTTGCTACTGTTTCAGATAGGCTGGCTTAATGTTATCTAGGAGATATTTGCACTGCTCAGATGTTTATTTCTTTATGATTCCTACCTGTTGAATGATTATGTGTTGAGACATAAAAAAATTGACCAATGTACTGACCGATAAATCTATCATAACTTTTTGGAATGAAAAATGGAATGATAAATCCTTGATATAGCAAAAAATCAAATGACATGAAAACAGAATCGCAGCGTAAATACTGCAATGTGTAGAAACAATAAAGTCATTGGCTATGTCTGTATTGATCAATATGTAATATTTCATGACTTTTGTAATTTAACGTAACGGAATCTACCTTTGCCTTCAAGCTTGCCGAAAAGGGATTTTTTTTTTATTAAGGTGAGCGAAGAAAACACGCATCCACGTTATTTTAAAGATTTAATTATTAATAGCAAATTGTGAATTTGGTGGTATGCAATCGTTTTTAATAAATGTTTACTGTTTTTAGTCGTAGAAAGCGATGTTGGTTCTGTTATTTATTATTATTATTTGTCTTCCAAGCATTTTGAACCAAATTATTTAAATAATTCCGTACAAAAAACGAGTTAAAGTAATATTCTGAAAAAATAAGGAAAGAAGTCGGGCGCATATCTGTTCAAAATAAAAACCGATGTAAATTGATTCATCTGTTATATTTAAACATTATTTTCTCTTTCTGTTTAAATTTAGTTGTCCGATTGGTAAATTTTTCTGTATAAATTTAGATGCTGGCTTTTCACAGAAAAAAGAATCCTCTATTTTTTTATTTTAAAATGAGTAGAAACATACAAAACCAAACTCCCTCTCTTATATTGTACATTAAGCCTAATAATTTAATGTACCGGCCTGAGGTACTTTGCGTCTTAGTACCTGGCAGCTCAAGGGAGTAGACTACTATCCTACCGCCACGAGAAAAACCATGAACAGGGTTGCCTCAAAAAGACGAGTCGAAGAAAGGCGGGAAACGGGTATAAAATCAACCGCAACATTTGGTGAAGTAAGCTCAGTTCATTAGGCAAGGAATTCGTTTTCGATCGAAGTTTACAAAGCGAGATGAGTCAAATCTGAGCCAAATGAAATAAAGCTCTTTCTTTCACCCCGGAAATGCAATGGAATATCCCGTTTCCATAACGACCGCCATCAGCATGTCTGATGTCTGTGAGTTTTCTTGTGGCGGTAGAACAGCAGTTATTTCTCAGCTGTCTTTGGCCATATGGGGCACTCTCTCCGAGTCAATTTGCGTTTACCTTTAATTGCCTCCATCTTAACACATATATATCTTAGTGCAACTCTAGAAACGGCGGTGTGGTGTTAAATGTTTAAAAATATGGTTTCGATGAGTTACAGCGGTAATTTTAGCATCATTGAAACATTTGAATCATAATGATTTTGACATTTAATTGTAATTTTGTCAATACTGATAAAAGCAGACATTTAATTGAAATTTTGTTAATATTGTGACGAAATCGACTTGTGGGTGTACGTGAATGCAATCCAATAAGCAGGATTAAAAAAATAAATATCTTTATTCTACAAATATTCCGAGCAAAGAAACGTAGCACAAGTATTAACACAGCACTAGTTAAAATTCAAAACAGAGACTACCAATAAATCTCAACACAGCGCTCCAAGTTTTCTTGTTAGCTCTCCAGCTTGCTTGCTGGTCAAATTCCAACTCACTCTTCTTGGCTTGAGAGCTTGTTTTTATACCTTTCAACAGGAAGTGACGTAATCTCTAGAAAGTTCATGAAACCAGTAGAAATAGGTTGCAAGTTCGAGGTCCTTCTAGAAAATTCCTTTTGCCGCCAAAGTCGCCAGCTTTGCCGCCAAGTCGCCAAACTGGTCGCCAAATTTGTCGCCAAGATTAGCATCTCAGGAAAACAGCTTTATAGCTTTGTAACAATATTGATTAAAGCGGAGACATTTCCGCATTTAGAAAACAAAAACGGCTAAACTTTGGAGGCTACGATGGAGAACAGATGATAGTATTTTTTTTCTTTTTGTGACGCGAGGTCTACTATTTAACAGAGTTTCTAGTATTTATAACTTAACTAACCGCTTTTTTTTTAAACATATATGCGCCTGTCATCATTCCTTATTCTTTAAAAATAATTCTTGAATCCGTTTTTTGTGCGGAACTATTTAAATAATTAGTTTCAATTAAAAGTTACACCAGTAACATTGAAAAAACCTCTCGTGTCCGTACATAAACTTGTTCGAGGAGCGAGGAAGCAGAATCAAATATGGCGACCTATTTTGCCATTTTCAATCAGAAAAATTGGCATCCATACATTATACACGTGAGGGTAACGATCTAAACCTAAATTCTCCAAATTTGGTTTTGCGCGTTTCTTAATTTAACAAAACAACGACAACATTTAACGAGTATTTTTTTAGTGTCCATGCCGGTCCGGCCTACCCTCAAGGGTGTAAGGACCTGAGCGGGCCGGCAGGGAAAGAAAAATCCATAAAACCAACCAAACGACAAAACGATCAATACAAACTAAAAAGTTAAAATCCTTTCTCCGAAGTAAAAACCAACACCAAAAACCGAACAAAAACAACAAACTGATGAACAATTAACCCTGGGTCAGAATATCGCAAATGCCATTACTGATTTTATAAGCCTGAATAAGTTTGGATTGGGCCTGGCCATTTATATCTTAAATTTTTAAATCAGCTTTTCCTGTGTTCATCAGACGGTTCCTTTAAGTGAAATTCAGCACTAAGAGGACACCTGAACACATATTGGTCGGCATCCCCGACCGGGCCACAGGCACAAAGTGGTGAGCCTAGTTTTTTGAACCTGTGTAAATAACAGGGAAATGGTCCATGATTAGTTAAAAAGTAAATTAAAAATTCATTGATGATTAAAAATTTTTTCTCGACGCCGGCAACAAAACTTCTGATCCTATGTCCTGATTCAGACTGGGAAACATCCCAGAACTCTCCCCATTCTCTAATTAGGTTTTTGGAAATTCTGTATTTCAACCACGAATAGGGAGTAGGCAAGTTCAACATTTAACGAGTTGTTAACGTTTTATGTAGGGAGTATAAGTATATATTTTCTGAGAGTTTTAACCGAAACAACTACTTATCAGTATACAAGATATATTGCTTATTATTTTGATGACGATATTCCTTCTTTACAATTTGCTTTTACTTCTTGTTAATCATAACATTATGAGAAATGACATGTCAGAAAAGAAATTTTATTTTACATGCCTGCTGAAAGGTAGCCATCTTTCTGTAGAACTCAACCTTATTTCTAGAAGAATTTTTCTCTCAATTTTTGTTGGTTCAGCGAAACATAATTTTTTTATCTTTTATCCAGAACAAAGTAAATTTCAAAATTTTATATGAACACGATACTAAACAAATCCAACTGCCTATAAAAAAACCTTTTGGAATTATACGACAGTTAAACAGTGCTATTGTAGAACTACACTTTTAAATGATTCAAGGAAAATCTGCATTTACTGCAGTCATTCTATTAAACAGTTTTATGCTACATTTCTTAGATTACAGTAAGGATATTTCTTACATTCTTAGAATAAACTAAGCTGCTTTAAATGAAATTCAGAGAACATTTAGAAAAAGAACAGAGTTAAAAATTCAGAAAAAGACGAAAATATTTAATTATAAAATAATTCTGTATTCTGTGCAAGTCTTAAACGTAGTTTCATAGAAGAAAAGGCCCTCTTAATAAAGAAGGTTCTCGGCTAAATTAAAAACTGAAACGTGTAGTTATACAGGTACAATATCCTGACAATGGTATTCATGTAATTTATAATAATCATAGCAACACAAGAGAGAAAATACTGAAGACAACATCAAAGCTTTGGATTAAAGAACAAAGAAGGATTTCTTTTCCTTCGTTATAAACAATATAAAAATCCAACCTTCCGCATCTTATGTTTCGTATTTACTTCTTCTAGTATGAAAATGAAAATCAAAATCAGTCATACTATCTGTAAATTGTGTGTTGCAAAAATAGTTCAAAACAATCTTCAGGGCAGGTTGTTAGATTTAGAGCTGCTAGATTTGGTAGGAGTTATTTCTTGGGTAGTAAGTATTCACTAAAAATCGATTTAACAAAATTTTTATTAAATTTTTAATTAAAATGTGTTCAAAATTTCATCTTTTTTCAATAACTTCGGAGCGTATTATTGCACAAAACATTTTTTACACCATTTTAAAATTCAAAGAATCTGCTTTTAAGCGATTACAATTTTATTTTCTTACAATATTTTTCTCTAATTTTAATAATTTTTTTGAAACATTTTTAAGCATATTTTACAACAATACTTTTTCATTGTTTTAGTTAATGCATTTATGCGCATGCGCGTATTGGAGATATTTAATACATGTTCTGTGCGCACGCTGTCGTTGTCATAATTAAAAGAAAATTCTTAAAAATAATATCAATAATAAAGAGATCAATCAAGCCTTACACATTTTCAGACTAAGATGCTTTGGACTAGAAATTCAAATTTCCTTAAAATTTTTTTTAAATACTGAATGTCAGAAAATCGAATTAATCTTAATCCAAATAGAATTTTAAAAAAATCTTTGGAATTAAAACCATCTACGAAAACAAACTGCTGCAAGAAACAATTTTTCCACAGTCTTACAAAAGGAATTCGTGTCATACTAAAATGATAAATGTTCGAAGAAAGTACGAACGAAAGGAATTTCAAGCGCAAAATGACATTCGATGACATAAATAAGAACGGCAGCTGTCATTAGCATAGCAATCATTTATCGGGGATTTAAAGTTAAACACCCATCTGCGAGAATGACTTTAAATAAATAGAGGGAGACAGAAATCATTAAAAGGATTAAACATAACATCTCCTAATGCTCATTAGAATGGTTTGGGAATTAAGAGCAAGTTTTTTAAAAAATCGGGCAAAATCAGGCAGTCTTGGATAGTTGATATTTTTTATTTTGTTGAAGTTTTCAGGATATGTTCTTCATGCAAAACTATTAGACATGTGTTTTTTTATTTTTGCAAATTTATTTTCTTATAGTTTTGCATGAAGAACATATCCTGAAAACTTCAACAAAATCAAAAATGTCAACTATCCAAGACTGCCTGATTCTTTAAAAAACTGGCTCTTAATGAAAGCTTTATTAGACACGATGTCAGATCAATAGACTTTGCATATGCAGAGTTTAGAGAGAAAACGGAACAAATAACAATATGGGACTGAGTAGTGAAATACGGTGACAATCCTGTATATACGGGACCTATGACAACCTTTACTATTATACAACAGGAATTCCTTTCATTCTAAAATGATGAATGCTCAAAAGCAGAATGAATGAAAAAGGATTCAAGCTCAAAAGTAGCATTCTATGACGTAAATAACAACGACATCTGCCATTAGCATAACAATCATTTACCTCGGGCTTAAAGTTAAACACGCTTCTGCACAAGTGACTTTAAATGAAGAGAGAGATAATTTTATCGTTAAAAGGATTGAATACAACATCTCCTTTTGTTCATTAGATTACTTTTTGGGATTTAATGAAAGCAGAAATGTGAAAATATGATGCATAATTAAGTTGCTTTCGCTTTTACACTGAATTCATTCGGTAAACAGCTCGATTGAATTTCTTAAAAATTTCACTTATGTAAATGAAATTTTAACGTTATTTAAGACACTTAGGATTAAATGGATCAATAATTTTCACGCTTTTATTCGGCCTGAAATCTTTCATGTTTGCAAAAATAGAATTTTATAATCGATTATTCACTCACTTTCTTATATACTAGATTTCTGATATTTTACATAGATGTGTTTTCTAAATATCAGTACCATATTTTATTCTTTTCAGAATTCGATTGTCACATAATCGATTAATTGTAATTATATTTAGATTACATATGACAGGTAATATCTGATTATGAATTTAAGAAAAAAATTTATCGTAAGATCCTATAATATTTCTAAAATGAATTGCAAAATATATTATAGTCTAAAATGTAGAAAAAAAGTTTCTAAAAAGAACTCTTTTATCAGTATATTAAGTAATCAGTTATCGTCTTACTTTATTTTCAAAAGTTATTTTTCTATGAAAAGTTTCTTCTTCTTTAATTAATGTTTCGACCACAGTTGTTAGACGCAATATTTGATAGCATATAAGTAATAATTTCTATAATTTTACGAATCATTTTAAATTTAATTACATTTACGTGGGTGGATTTCAAATGAGGTATTTCCAATTTAATTTTACAATCTTTTACAAGAGAACTTCAAATCAGTAATGGGTAGAAAAAGAATACAAATTTTAAGAATAAATTTAATTAAAACAGTTTTTAGAACAATTTCATTAACGCAACTCAAATGTAGAAAATTTCACATTCATTATTTTCTACTTTTTATTCTTTAATTCATTATTATAAACAATTATGAGATCTTGAATTCCATTTTTCTCAGATTTACTATCGGCCATTTTTAGTTTATTTAGTTAAATTAAAACATTAACTGACAATAAATTTTTTAAAATATGAAAATAGTGTGCATTGTTTTCGAGAATATAAAATCGTATAAAATTTTGAATCTCTGAATTAAACAATCAACTGATAATTAAGTTCTTAAAATATTAAAATAATATATTGTCATCGAGAATACCCAAGTGAGAAAAACTTGGGATAAACTGTAGCCCGTGAGGAAGGGAAAGAAAAATCGATTCCAAAATTCCATGTTTACAAACAAGAAACAAGTCAAATTAACACATCTTAAGCGGTTTGATTCTCGTCAAACTCTCACCATATAGCTGGCGATATTTTGCAATTCGCGCTCAAAATTGCACAAATTTCAAAATTGCAAGTGCATCCAATATGCAGAAAACGAGTTTTGTCATCTCCCGCACTTTAATAGCATTATGCACAAAACGAGTTTAGTCGTTCCCCGCTTAAGATGTATTAAATAAAGTATATGATAAGTGACAGCCAACAGTTTTTTCGCCTACAAAATCAAAAAAACCTTTTACATTTAAAAAAAATAAATTATATTTTTTAAATATTTGCGTAAATATCACTTAATTTTCTATCAATATTACCTACTGTACTTTTTCAGACGTGTTGTTGCGAGTACGAACGAAAAAAAAGTCGAAGTTACGGTTCTAGACCGAAACTATGTTCTTTTGTGTTATAATTAAGAACACTACTTTCGTTTCTAGATTCAGTTTCTTTCACAACACAAGACAGAGAGTTTGATTTTGAGAGTTTGGCAATTTACAGGATGAAGTTGATAGAAATCCATCTAATGAAAAGTAAATCTTAACAATGAATGACATATAGTCTATATATTTAAATAATTGGCAAAATCAGAGGACCAGCATTCCAGCACCAACCATTGGATCGATTTCGATAATTTCTATTTCATATGAAAGTTTATGACGACCAGATCTGTCATCAATGGTCGCCTGCCACCTCCAGTTTTGAGATACATCACAAAATAAAACTTTGGCAAAGTCCCTCAGCTTCTACAATCGCCAATTCGCCAATTTATTTCGCCAAATTGCAAGTATAACATCAGGATATTAATATTAAGGGCGAACAACTGGTCGCCGAAGGGGGCTAGAACTTTCTTAAATCGTAAGTAATGTAACTCAGCTTAACGGAATTTTTCCCGATCTTGGAAATCCAAACAGAAACTCAACTGGGTTGCCAGTTGTAAGGTTCAAATAAGATGCATTGCAAAATAGTAAAATGAAAACGAGCAGGAAATATAAAATTTATTAGGAGTGGCAACATTTAACTTTTACAAATTAGTTATTCTCATTCACCTTTGCTTTTTCTTCAGAAGCCTTTAATCATAACCTCAGCAAAAAACTGCAAAGAAACAAAATTAATATCACTGAAAGGCTAATTTCTTTAATTATAAAATCACTTAAAAATAATTTTTGGGAGATAATATGCTCCCAAGTTATTGAGGAAAAACGTTAAAATTTCGATTTATTTTTAATTTAATTAAAATATCGAGAGAACAAGAAGTAACAACGTTCTAACTTTGGTAGCTCTGGGTTCAATGGTTTGGCTTGTAGAATCTTCGAAACTTTTTGGATCACGCAATTTACAGAAAGTATGCCATCCTGAAATCATTATTATGTTAAAAATCTAATACTTAAAACAATTATAATAAAAGCTAACATCCTCGTGATTTCGCCTCGAAATCCCCGTCGACAATCCGAAATGCAAATTTTAATTCCTTTATTACATAGATATAAGGAAAAGAACATTTCGCCCTCTATTTTCATAAGGAAGCTGTAAGGCTAAGCTGTAAGGTATTCCTACAGCTTAAGGCTTTAAGCTGTAGGAATGAAAGAAGGTGTAAGAGACTGCAAATGACGAGAGCTTTCCAACACAGGATAACACGCATAGATCGAAAGGAACTTTAAGTTGGGGGGAAGGAGAAAATCACTTTTCAGCTCATAAACTTCTAAGCAAGAGCAGCTATCAAAATTTTTAAATACAAAAATTGTTCGTTATGATAAGACGATAACTCGCCTAATTTGAATTTTCTTTCTATCTACAATTGTAAAGTAATTATGGAGAAATTAAATTTTCCACCTCCTTTGAGGTGGATAGCCCATCTATGAACTCGGCCGAGATTTTCAGTATCCTTACAACATATCCCACGCTCGTTAAAATAAATCAATAATATTCCAGTTATCGTGTTCACATGATAGCATGGACAAAGCGTTATATATATAAACTTTTGAAGGGAATCTGGTTCGGGGTTCTAGGGGTCATGATCGTTGAAGACCTGCAAAAATTTTCCGGAAGTCGTGTCATGAGAAAAATTGCAATAGGTAGACTTCCCATAAAGGATCTACCTGAAATTACATCTCGCCCACACTGGATTCATTCTTGTTTCTCTAACGTTTTCTCTACAATCTAAAAATTCCGTCCTTTCTCCTTTTTGCTTCCCACTCGAACTCTCCTTCTGCTATTCTAGCCACAATGTTGATATCACAAAAGATTTGTAGGACCACTCTGTCTTGTTTGCTCTGTAATCCACCGGCGGAAGAGATCCAATTCGCTACGGGCGAAGTGGTGAATTCATCTTCTAATGCACAATAAAAGCGAGGGGAAAGCAAGAAAATGAGCTTTCCTCAGATAGAGGCAGACAATACGAGGATTGAAAAGAAAGTTGAGGCTGCTTCGAGACATCTATAGACGGGAATTTAATTGATAATCTGGATGCCCCGTTTCTAGTTCGGTTGTTTACGACAACAAGAGGTGCGCACGGCTTGCGTTTTAAGCCTAAAAAGCCCATTTTTTAAAAAATATTTTAAAATATTCTTTGACTTTCATTTCTTGAATAAATAATGGGAAAAGTAATTTAAAAATTCCTATTTTGTTTCAAGTATGCTTTATGGCTCAAAAACAGTTTGTTGTCAACTGACAACACTGGGTTTTATTTCAGAAAAAAGAATTCCTTGATGAAATTCGATAATGTCAAACACAGATGAATTTTAAATAAATATTAATACGCACAAGGAATTTCCTTCAATAAAATATGGTATTCTCGAGCGTACAAAGCTAAAAAGATGCAGCCTAGAGTAAAAAAAATATATTTTTAAAAAAATTTATTTTTATCAGCACTCCGACTGCCATCCATATGTTGCAAATTGATTTAATAAAATTTACAGTATCATTAGAGCTTCAGTCTTATTCTCAAGATTTTAGAAGACAAAATTGGGTATGTTGCTTTAAGGCAACACTGGGCTTTTTTAAGGGTTAAAGATCTTCGCTTAACAAGAAACCCCACCTATCTCAATTTTTGGAAATTTCAAAGAGGAACAAATCGACTGGATGATGTCTCTGCGAAACGGCCGTTGGGATTGAGGGACATAGAATTACTTACCTTACTCGACTGTGACTTTCTGCGAGTAAAGTAGCTCGATGTGACTATTAACTCTATAGTCTATAGTGACTATTAGTCTAGTGTGACTATGCGACTCTATCTATGTAAAATTCTTCGTGATTTTCACCAACTTTGCAACTCGAATGTGACTAAACCGTAATTACAAAATCTAAAACTATGTTTCCTTCAATGTCTACCTTTCTCTGTTAAATGAAACAAAAACCAACTCTCTATGTTATTTGGTTGCGGAGCTATAAGCGTTTAACTTTAGCCCGCAATTCGACGGCATTCAACAATTCTTGAGTAATATTTCGCGCGATCATTGAATGAATTGCCTCAGTCTGCGTGCGCGCGCATCGGTCGCTGTGACGTCATCACAATTTTTTGTGATGGTCGCCAACTTTGCAGCTATTTGATTGAGAAGCTTTAAACGTTTAACTTTAGCGCGAAAAGCGTCATAATTTTTTCCTTTCCCGACGCACCATTAGACCACTATGGAGAGACGTAAGTTTACGTCACAGAAGCTTTATCTTCCGCAACCAATAACGAATATTTCTGAATTTTTCCCACATCTCGTGGGAACATGCGGTCTCATATTCATATCAGATGTGAAAATGATTCAGAAATATTCGTTATTGGTTGCGGAAAATTGAGTGCTTTCTTCCTGTTTGTAATTCCGAAACATTGAGATAGGTGGCGTTGCTTGTTAAGCGACGAGATTAAATTACGGATAGTAAATTTGTTGTTATGGCGATGTTACTACAGTTACGTCAACAAAAATCAGGAAAACAAATTTTCTCATATAATCATGGAAAATTCGTTGGTTGAAACGAATTGATGATGATTTCGCTTAGAGATTTCCGTTTCTAGCATTCGATCGATAAGGTGAATATCTTGTTTCAAGTGTAGTTGTTTAAGTTTAGTTTAGTTATATTAACGTCCCGTTTTGAAGCAACACGAGGGCTATTTTGGGACGGACCTCGTAATTTTGAACCTCGGTCAGATGACGTGGACGACACCTGAGCTGGCACCCCCCTCTCCAAACTTCCACGCCACACCAACGGGAGGACGTTTGGCCACTACGTATGATTTAGCGTGCAACAGGCCCCATACACGGCGGATCTTCAGTGGAATCGGGTCTCGAACCTGGAACCCTCCGGCCCCAAAGCCGAGACCTTACCACTAGGCCACCGCGGCCCGTAGTTGTTTACGAAGAAGCTTATTAAGTAACTTTCAGTAAAAGTCGGAGTTTAAAGCAGTGGTAGATTTTTTTTACTCTCTTTAGAGCATTTTATTTTCGAGATTTGATTTATTTTGCTATTCTTAGTTCATTATTTAAACCATTAAACAAATTTAAATGCTTCTTCAAAGGATAAGGAATAAAATTAAGCTCCTATTTACTCGGTGTTAAGTGATTTATCGGGTGTTGGAATACACTTTCTCTTTAATTAAAATTATTGTGCTATTTAAAATTTCTGCCAGAAATTGCAGTTTATCAGCAGATAGGATGCATGATTTTTTTCTTTTGAGAGTATTATAGAAGACCTCCAATGATCCGAAGCCCAATTATACAAATCTTAAATTATCCGAATTGAATTTAGGCGAAAAAGAAAAATGTCAAAATTGGATAAATGACGGTGACAGCGCAGACAGTGAGTACTTTTTTAACCTAAGGAAGTTGTTTTTCACCACAAGTGGTGAGCTACTGCATTGACATAATATAGCACAGATATGATTTAATATATACTAGCTGCATGGCCCGGCGTTGCACGGGCAATCTTGAATAATGGAATATTCCCGGGCAGAGAGAAGTGAGATCACGTGAGGCCTTGGGATCCATATTCTCATATGCCCGGCTCCATTTTTTTTCAACAAATGTTGTCACTTACTTTCCCCAACAAATGTAAATATTCTTTCAAATCTAGTCTTTTTATTACTAATTTTCATATGCCCACCTCCGGTTTATTTTTTTTACATATATTGTCGCTAACGTAAACGTTACGTTTCCCCCCAAAACATAAAAAATCCTTTGAATCCTATATGGTTTAATTAAAATTTTTAAATCCAACCTTTTAATTACCTTATAGTTAATAACCCAGCATTTCTCGGAATCCACATTTTTTCATATACTCGCCTCTGTTTTTTCCCCTACAAATATTGCCCCTAAGCTTCCCCAACAAACGTAAATCTGTTTTGAATCCTCTCTTGTTGGATTAAAACTTTCAGTTCTAGCTTTTTTACTACCTTAAAGCAGTTTGGTTTGAATGAAAACGCGAGAATTCTTATGCTTATAAATTAAAACAGATTAGCATGATATTTGTTTTGCAAAAGAAAAAATAAAACGAATAACAATGAAAAAAACGGATAAAAACGATTAAATATTTTCCCCAACAAACGTAAATGTTGCGAAACACCGTACGACAAAAAAAGAAAGAAAAATGCAGGAAAACGATTTTTTTTCAATTGTTAATAAATCCAAACACAGAAGAACACAGAAGATCGCTCGAAAGGAAATACCAACTTCCGTTAAATTAAAAAAATGCAACGCCGGATGGAAAAACTAATAATAGAGGAAAAAAAGAATCCGCCGTGAATGAATTCACCATTCTGCCAATAGATAGCAGCACATCAATTCATTCATTTTGACGTTTTTAATTAATATCTTTTTAACTAATTGTAATTTCGGAATTTAAATGGCCGAAATGGATTCCTTGGATTATTCCCCATCTTTTGGTACTTTCCGCGTGCTTCTCCGTTCAGCGTTTCGTGAGGAGATAGCCGGACATACACTATATGCCCAAAAGTATCCGGACACTTGCAGATTTTCACATTTTTTAGAATTTCTCCGGAATGGTTTAACCGACTGCCTTTAAACTTCGGGCATGTAAAGAATAGACAATAACTCACATTTTACATTGAAGATTCGGTCCTGAGGAAAATTAGGGGGCCGTCTACAAACTGATGAAGACAAAAATGTTTTTGGCCCACCCCGCTTCACAGAATACTGATAACAAGATGAAACTTTCAGAAATGGTAATGTTTAATGTGCATAATAATTACAGGAATTTTTGTAAAATCAGCACAAATATTTGGGAAGATATAAAGGTTTTCTTAAAAAATCTCAAATTTTCCCACCTGTTTTTTGCTTATAACATGCAGAGTTTTCTCTTACATTATGCGAAACTTACAGAAAAGATGACAATATTTTAGAGAAGCATTTGTGTGAAACTTTGGAAAAGAATTGTTCAATATTACAGGAATTATGAGCATTTTTAGTAAATAGTGTTTTACTGCGCATGCGCGAAACATAGTGTAATTTTTCTTTCACAACTTTAAAGCCAGATATATAGGGCAACTTGTATAAAAAAATTCAGCTCAATATCATTAGTATTCAGAAAAATATCGGCATTACAACGAGTAGAATTTTAGCTCCTATCGAAAAGAAGCTAAAAGATGAGGGGTTGTACACAAATTGATATTTTTTAAACTTATATATTTGAATAGTTATATTGGATTGTATAGTGGTTAGAAATTTGCGAAATACCCATGGACACTTGTAATATTTGTAACGAATAAAAAAAATATATTTGTAGAATTATTAAAATATTTTAAGAAAAGAAATGAATGTGATAAAAAAAATCGTTTGGCCATAATAGAAATATATTTTAAAAATATCGTTTGGCCATAAAATTGTAACAATATGTAACTTATTAATAATCAGGTAAATAATATAATTAAAGTAATAAAATTTTTGTTATTTATAGTGCCTAATTAGCTGGAATTTAAGTTATGCACGTAATTGATAAGTTTTCATAGGTATGCAGCAAATTCTAAACGCTATACAATTCGACATAACTATTTAAAGATATAAGTTTAAAAATATCAATTGGGGAAAACAACCCCTCATCTTTTAGCTTCTCTTCGACAGGAGCTAAAATTCTGCTCGTTGTAATGCCGATATCTTTCTGAATACTAATGATATTGAACTGAATTTTGTTATATAAGTTGCCCTATATATCTGGCTTTAAAGTTGTGAAAGAAAAATTACACTATGTTTCGCGCATGCGCAGTAAAACACTATTTACTAAAAATGCTCATAATTCCTGTAATATTGAACAATTCTTTTCCAAAGTTTTACACAAATGCTTCTCTGACATTTGTCATCTTTTCTGTAAGTTTCACATAATATAACAGAAAACTCTGCATGTTATAATCAAAAAACAAGTGGGAAAATTTGAGATTTTTTAAGAAAATCTTTATATCTTCCCAAATATTTGCGCTGAGTTTACAAAAATTCCTGTAAATATTATGCACATTAAACATTATCATTTCTGAAAGTTTCAACTTGTTATCAGTAATCTGTGAAGCGGGGTGGGCCAAAAACATTTTTGTCTTCATCAGTTTGTGGACGGCCCCCTAATTGCCCTCAGGACGAATCTTCAACATAAAATGTGAGTTATAGTCTATTCTTTACCTGTCCGAAGTTTAAAGGCAGTCGGTGAAACCATTCCGGAGAAATTCTAAAAAATGTGAAAATCTGCAAGTGTCCGGATACTTTTGGGCATATAGTATACATACATATATACGTTTGTTTACCTTCGAATTTTAATAGGATAGATGTATGTAATGAAGCATAATACATGGTTTAATTTTAGGTTTCTTTCTTATAAACATCTTACATTATTTATGGTTCCTTTGTATCTTATGTTTATTAAAATTAATTTCATGGAGTAAAGTTTGAAATTTTTTATGTCTGACGTCTTTTACCCGAACCTTTGAGCTTTATCGAATCATCCGAATTTCTGCACGTCCGAATCGACCAGACACGATTTATTTCGGATGACTGAAGTCGTATTGTAATTATATATTGTATTATTTATTAAATTAGGAAAAATAAAATTTGACACACAACAAAATTGTACTATCCACCTTTGTTAACCCTTTCAAGTTTACTACATGTTTCGTTTTGAAAATTACTAAATTTATTTCAAAAATGATTATTAGACATGCAGCTGATCATAAATATGTAAAAGGAAAAAAAAATAACATTTTTTATTTTCAAGAAATTTGTAGTTTCGCAGTGAAAGTAATGAACGGTAACGGGTTGTTTTTTCTCCAAATAAGTTATCATCGAAATGCAGTTTAAATTATGTATTTAATTTGTAAGTATACGTAAGTATTCGGGATATTCAACCTTCATAAAATTCAATATTACTTTCGAAGATTCAATTAAAAAAAATATCGATTTGTGCAAGAACTCTCATCAGTTTATTCCTTTTAGAGATCAAAAGCAATTTAGCTTTTGCAATGCCGATCCTTTCTTAATACTGACGGTATCGAACTGGAATTTTTTATTTGAGTTGGCCTATATATCTGGCTCTTAAGCTATGAAAGAAAAATTTCTCTACGTTTCGCCCATGCGCAGTAAAAATATGTTCATCGTGTGGTTTCACTGCGAAGCCAATGAACGCGAAATGGTTAAATAACGACTGCAGAAACCTAGGGATTTCACGATTACAGTCGAAGTAGGTTTACAATAGTCTAAACTATATCTAAAATTAATGTGGACATTTCCATTCATAATTTCCGTTCATAATTTTAATTTTACTTATTAATCACTAGCAGTAGGCGCACTGCGTTACCCGTGGCATAATGACTTCAACAAAATAAAAAAAAGCCCAAAGTTTTCAAAACGAAATCAAAATATATATGTAATAATCTCACTTAATTTTATTTCAAATTCTAATATTTATATTTTAAAGTCTTAATGTATTGCAAAATCACTTTCCTTAAACTCCATTTTCGTTCTATTTCCCGCTCTGGAGGTATATTAAATCTCTCGTTTTGACATATTTATTGCTAAAAGAATATTCTAATCGTTTCCACGCGCACACAACTCGCGAAATCAGCGACTTATTGTCGCCACGAATTTTCCCTAAAACACTTACGTAATATACTAAAAATAGCTATTATTCCCTTCACTTTGATCACATGTCTATCTGTTAAAATCCCTACCTGAGAAAAAGCAGGGATATTCTGTTCACTTTTGGCTTAAAACTTAAATGAAGATGTACGTACATTTCGTCACTCTCCAATAATAAAAATGAAATTAGTTAATAACTCGGCCTGTTTAATCATTTCACGACTACAATTACGAATTCATTTCATATATATATATATATATATATATATATATATATATAATATTGATTTCTCCCTCGAATTTTAGTGAAAGTACACGCAGGAACTTGAGCGAGTTGAATAACGTGTTCTTTTACGACTTTCAAAAAGTATAAAACAAATAAATCAAATGATTCTTGGATCAGTGAAATGAAGTAATTAAGATTATCTGACGCAATAAAATGATCGAGAGTCTGACGTGACTTTCGCATGGTACCGCCAGCAAAATCGGATAGTCGAAATGCATTCTGGGAACTGAGAGTAACCTTGGGTCGGTCGAAAGCTTCGATGATTCGGATATGCGATGTCCTATCCGATGGTGCATTGGTTGTTTCTCAACAATCTTTTAAAGTGATACTACAGCCGTAAACGTGCCAAAAATGACCCCAAACAACGCAAAACAATAAATACAAAATTTTATAGATTAAATTTTAAAATTCTGGCTTCGTGGTGCATTGAGTCACCATTACGACTACCTGTGTGCCAAATTTCATGGCTGTAAGTGCGATAGATTCGTCAGGACATCGCACACACATACACACGCAAACATTGCCTTTTATAAGTATAGATAAACTAATCATGAGAACTCAAGAACTGTAAGCTTTAACACGGAAAATGTCATAAGATAAAGAGAGAATTTATAGTCTCAACAGAAAATAAAGCATAACCGGGCAAACTTTTCTCCGCTTTTTAATCTTTGAAGTTTTACATTTTTTTATCATTTTAGTTATCCCTTTTGTTTCTGGATTCTTACAGATCTTCTAATGACCAAACAGATCTCAAACTCCACCTTCTTCAAACAAGGGTTTTCATACTTTAAAATTTTAGAAGTTTGTTAAAGTTCTCAATCTAATTCCAATCAATGCATATTCTAATTTAATTTAAATCTTTAAAAATTAAGGTTTTGACAATAAAAATTTGATTGATTAGTTTTATCTTTTCTTCTATAAAAACCGTTTATTTACATAATATATGTAAGTACATCAATGCGTCTCCATAAACGCATAACAAACTCAAGTTTTCATTTTAGCATGATAATCTTTTTAAGCTGTCCTGCTTTGTTTAAACTGCTTCATGCAAAAGTCGTACAGAGAGCAATGTGATGCGTAACACAAGTAGGGACACACGGTTTGACCTAGAGACCAAATTTGGCACGTAGTTATTTTTTGGGTAGTAGATACTCACTAATGAAAGATTTTTAATCAGATTATTTATTAATTAAAATCCCTCAATAACTTCAGAGCATATTATTGCACAAGAACTATTTTTACATCATTTTAAAATCCAATAAACTAGCATTTCAGTGATACAGATGTTATTTCTGTGCAATTTTTTCTTCAATTTTTATAAAACTCTCAAAATTAGTTTCAAATTTTTAACAATGATTTTTATCGCTGTAATGAAATTCAAACCAATGCCATAATTTCATTAAATCTTTCACTCAGATGATTTTAGCAATTTTTACGTTATGCTAAAAAAAGAATGCCTTCTTTGGACATTAATTTCAAGGTAGAATTTATAGTCCCGCTTTTATTAACATGGTAGTGCTTTTAGGCTGAGATTCTTTCTGTAAATTGAGTTATGCAAAAACCGTTAAGCTCGAAATGTAATGGTTGATGCATTCAATCCAGACAAAGACAAGACAGAAGAACCAAACTTAGAACAATATCATGCTCAAGTGTTTCTTACTAAAAGAGTTATAATTTCTTTCTTTTCTTTCCTCTTTCAAATATGCAAATTTTAGACATACAAATTCATCCCTTTCATACTAAGGGTTTCGTTCCTGACGGAAGTTGTTAATTACTCGTGAATCGTCTGCTTTTAAACTTTTCTTTTAGCTATCTTCCAGAATTCTCTTTTGCCTTCTGGACACTGTTCTTTGACTGTGTTCTTGTTAGTCATGTTTCTAATGTCCTTGTATATTGACGTGGTGTGTAAATAAATGTTTGTGTTTGTTAAATGCAGCGATTTGTCGAATCCCGAGTTAATATGGAGAGATTGGAAAATACAGGTTGGATGAAATGAGTTTATTCCAAATAAGTTTTAAACGACTGACAAATACCAGAGTAAAATTGTCCTTAGGTATTACGGTTTCACCAAAAGAGCCTATATTTCTCTTTAATTAAGTCAAGATATTTTAGAAATTAAAAATCTAATCTTGTTCTCGCTCCATCATTCAAAAGATCTGGTGTATTTAGTGAGAATCAAGCTTCTTTAAGCGTTTGAATTTAAAATTATCAAATAAAATCAAATAAGTTGCATTGAAGTGATAAATTCAGAAACCAATAAATAATAAGTTGACTGAAAGCCTGAAATTAAAATAAACGGGACGGAAAGGCATGAAAGGGGATTTCATTGCAAAAGTGGCCTTCGATGATTTAATTAAGAAATGGTGGCTATCATCAGCGTAGGAATCATTTGCTTCGGTGCGATCTGTGAAATCGTCGACATCCGTGAAAGTATCTTTTCATTGATTACGTCGGAACGATAAACGGAAAATATGACAGAAAATAGTAGCTTCTTGCATTTATGAGATTTATGAAAGAATGAAAGCAGAAACACATCAATATACGAGGTTGGATAAAAAAAATAGGTTACAAAAGTAATAAAAAATTATCATCGACATCCGTGAAAGTATCTTTTCATTGATTGCGTCAGAAC
>BGPR01015266.1:21088-34562 GCA_013235015.1 Araneus ventricosus
TATCATCGACATCCGTGAAAGTATCTTTTCATTGATTGCGTCAGAACGATAAACCGAAAATATGACAGAAAATAGTAGCTTCTTGCATTTATGAGATTTATGAAAGAAGGGAAGCAGAAACACATCAATATACGAGGTTGGATAAAAAAATAGGTTACAAGAGTAATAAAAAATTATTTATTAACATTAGACAGACAATACAAAAGGGAATTACGAGGCATGCTTGGAGATCACTTTTCCACATAATCTCCAAATATATTTGGGATTTATCTGAACGCAAGACCAACTTGTTTAACCCAGCTTGGTAGAAATCACGTCCCTGCCCACTGATCCAGTTCTCGGCAGCTGTTTTCACATCACTCGTTGAAGACAATCTTGTTCCAGATAAGCGTTCCTTCAATTTCAGAAAAAGGAAATAGTCCCTGGGCAATCGTGCAGCCATCCGACGCAAACGGCCTGGCGTGTTGAGTGATGGTGTCTTCCTCCTGCATGACAATAGACGTTACTTTTTTACGTTTTCCCGTTCAAATACACGTGAATGCACCGAAAGATGATCAACACTTTGATGGACTGGGTCCATTACTTTTTTTATTTTTTCCGCTCACATACACGTGAATGTACCGACAGACGATCAACACTTTGATGTATTAGGTCCATTACTTTTTTTTAGTTTTTCCGTTCCCATATACGTTAATTGACCGACAGATGATAGACAGTTTGATGGATTGGATCCAATACTTTTTGGAGTTTTCCCGTTCACAAACACGTGAATGTACCGACAGACGATCAACACTTTGATGGATTGAGATTATTGCTTTTTTGATTTTTTCCTCTCACATACACGTGAATGTATCGACAGACTATTAACACTTTGATGGATTAGGTCCATTACTTTTTTTAGTTTTCCCGTTCCCATATACGTTAATTGACCGACATATGATAAACAGATTGATGGATTGGGTCCATTACGTTTTTGAGTTTTCCTGCTCACATACACGCAAATGTACCGACAGATGATCAATGCTTTCATGGTTTGCATCCATTACGTTTCTGAGTTTTCCCGTTCACATACACGTGAATGTACCGACAGATAATCAACACTTTGATGGATTGGGTCCATTACTTTCTTGAGTTTTCCCGTTCACATACACGTTAATGTACCGACAGATGAGCAAGCGAAAATTTTATCCAAATGCTTGTACATTCCTTGAAATTAGAATTTGAAGCTAACACTTGCACTTCCTTCCCGCAACAGCCGAAAGAACGAGCGCAAAAATCTGCATCCTTCTTTTTGGCGAAGAGGAATCTCATTAAGTTACGCGAAATCACAGACTCTCAGTTGCCAGCAAACAACCTTTCCTTGAACTTCACTTCATAGAATGAAAATGAAATAAAATTTTATTATTGTTTTTTTAATTGTTCCAGGCATTTAGTATGTATTGGAACAACATTGCTCATAGGAAAATGCTCCTCTATCAAGTATCATACGTTATATCTGTAATATCATGTATCACAATTATGCTATGGAGGACACTTTACTGAGAGGCGATACCTTTTCATCCTAGTCGACGACCATTTCTTAAGATTCTTCAAATGCCTTCTCTCCGACACGCTCCACCATCCATTCAATCGCGTAACTTTCGTCCAACTACTCTTATATTCTTCTAACCCTTAAGTGCCCTGTGTTGCGTTTGAGCAACATACCCAATTTTGTCTTCTAAACTATCGAGAATAAAACTAAAGCTCTAATGCCTGTTGTTGCCAATAGGATACATGTTGAAAATGATATTAAATCACTCTACCAGATATAGATGGCAGCCTGAGTGCTGATGAGAAAATAAAAATAAATTGGTGTTTTAAACTTTTGGCTGCATCTTTTATGCTTCGTTTGTACGCTTGAGAATACCCTATTTTATTCTACAATGTTGAAGGAAATTCCTTATCCGTATGATTAGTTCTTAAAATTCCTCTGTGTTTGACATTATAGAATTTTAACAGGGAAATTTTTTTTCTGAAATAAAGCCAGTGTTGTCAGTTGGAAAAAACTGTTTTCTAGCCACAAACTCCACTTAAATCAAAATAGGATTTTATAAAAGTATTTTTCCTGTGTTTTACTCAAGGAATTAAAGTCAAAAAAAATTTAAAGCAATTTTTTAAAAATCAGTCGTTTAAAGGTTTAGCTCTTTGCACTCGAGAAGCTACTCTCAGTCGCTAGACTGTGCGCCATTTTGACATTTCTTGATCCCGGTGTCCTACAGAGTTGCAAGAAGTTGCAGAATAATTTTTCAGGAAAAATGAACTTAGCAAAAATATATTTTGTGCGTTTCGAAGCAATTAAATGAGTGCTTGTAATCAGTCAACAATTATGCATCGAATTTCTTTTCCGAGTGCAAAGGGTTAAATTAACCTTCCAGCGGGCGCGCGTTTTCAAGAGATACTTCTATTGTGCATCGTATTACATATTTATAAATTTAAGTGCAATTTTTATTTATAAAATCTTTGTTTACTATTAAGCTAATAAATACAGATAACATAAATAAAAGTTGTATTTATTTTTGTAAAACAGCACGATATATTTATATAATACGATGCACGATATGTCGTAAAATTTGTGCAGGCGCGCCCGCTGGAAGGTTAAATTTGAAGAACCGACTCAGATTGCTCTCCACGCGTAAAAGAAAAGACGTAATAATTTGAATATTTATGTGCAGTGAATGTGAATCCAATTGAATTTCGTAATCACGTTGACCTTGAGCAAAAAACCTCTACCTTTCATTGGACTTCAATTAATAGAATTAACATAAAACGTCTTTTTTATGATTCTTTCTTTAATTTTTCCCTCCATTGCACTTTTCGTGGTCGCAGAGAGAGTTAAAATAAGCGACAAAATTCACTAACTAGACTGACACGGAGATCAAAGAACAGATTTAGCTCACTTTTAATTTTTGGGTTTTACTCGCTTTCTGAGAATCGAAGGAAGCAACAAAGATGATTCACAAACGAAATGGTGAAACACAACGGGGAAAAGATATGACGATACCGTCGTGAAATCTTTCTGGGAAGAAAAGAAAGAATGAATGTTCCTTGAAAAATACTTTCTCGGAAAGTAGGTTTCTAAATAAAGATTAAAGAAGTTAAATCCTAAAGTTACTGTTGATTAAATAATACCGGGTTTAAATATTAGAACTGATTTCTTAAAGTAGCATTTCAATTTGTTTTTGCTTTTTTACATTTAAGAAATAAACTGCGGTTTCAATCATTGCATGAAACATTATCTTCTTCGAGCAACATTTAAGAACAACGCCGATTATTAATTTATAATTAACCTAATTTATTAATTCGTGGAAAAAATTTATTTATATTTTTTATTGAAATTAAAATGAATTTAATAAGAAAAAAGATTAAATAAATAAATTTTTGATTTAGAAAATAAAATACAGAGTTTAAAATGTTCAAAAGGAATATTTTTTTTTATCTGCAAAGTTCCTTTCCCTATTTTACATTGATTTACATAACAACTGCTCACAAATTTAATAAAAACAATTTTTAAGAGCACACTTATCTCTTGGCATGTAGCCACGCCCACATTCCTGAGCGTTACCGAAATTTCTGGCCTATTCTAATATAGAATCATTATTATATATATTATGAGTTCTTCAAACAATATTTTCTCAAATTCAACACCAAGTAACGCCACATGTATTACATCGAAATTTAATTAAACTAATGAATTAATTGATAATTAAGTTCGGTAAAATATTAAAATAGAGTATTGTCGTCGATAATACCCAAGGGTGCAAAATTTAAAACTGTAAAGTGAGTGAAAAATCGACTACAAACTCCCGTCTTTAGAGGAATGAAACAAGTTTAATAAAAGTGTTTAAAAATCACTCCTTTAAAACGAGTTTTAAGTTGATTGGAATTGAATTAATAATTGAGAAAGTAAAAACGTGGGATCCATCTAAATGAATAATATTTAAAACAAAAAAAATTACAGTGTTTGCTTAACTTTTAATTTAAGTCTGCGCTGATAAATTAATGATTAAACGATTAATTTTCTTTTTGGCGAAGGTTAATGTGCTTCTGTAGAACATAAAATTTACTTCGTTGAATAAATTTACTTTAAAGGATCTTAACTCAAATGAAAAGACAGTGTAAAAAGAGTGTTCTATTAATTCTGCACTTTTTGAAGTCTGTCTTTTGATTTAATTTAACTCACTTAAAGTTTTATCTCGCACTTTTTCTCTTTAAGAAAGATGCTTTCGAAGAAACGATTTTAACATAAGCAAATTTATATTGCATTTCAAGTTCCCAAATGCGTGTATTTCGCGAGAAATTATGATCAATAATAGGAAAAGAAAATTTATTCTTCGGAGACGATTTTGGAGCTGAACTGTTAGGAAAAAAGTTCAGATTTCGGATTCGAGTTGCATGAATAAATCTTTCAATTTAGATGCTTTTGATTTGTGTCGTAATTTTAGAACATTTTATTAAAGTTTCTTGTCGCTATAGGCTGAATATTAGAACGGCATGCTCTGATATACAATTTTCTCACAGTTGCGCTATAGAATTTTGACGTTATTACTTTAGTCAATCTTATTTTGTTCTTTTAACATGCTCTTTTTTGTTACGTTGGAATTAAATTTATATCATTTAATTACCCTCCGCCGATGACTGTCGTACCTCTGTCTGAGGGGTCGTCGCTTGAGAAGCTCTTAATGGGAGCTATTATGCGGGGACCACAGTTCACGATTAATTGTCGCGGCGGCCTGGTTCATTCATGTTGGATCAGCATGACTAGGCTGATCGTATCATCATTTAATTTCCGGTTCATACATTATAATTCTACATTATTTACAGTTACTACATTCATTCTACATAACTTACAGTTCTTTGGAGAGAGATCTACACAGGTTTAAAAAACCGAGCTCGTCACTTTGTGCCTGTGGCCTGGTCGGGGATGCTGACCACTATGTGATCAAGTGTCCTCTTACTGCTGAATTTCACTTAAAGGAACCGTCTGATGAACACAGGAAAAGCTGGTTTAAAAAGTTAAGATATAAGGGCCAGGCCCAATCCAAACTTATTCAGGCTTTTAAAATCAGTAATGGCATTTGCGACCGGCTGACCTAGGGTTGATTGTTTTTCAGTTTGTTGTTTTTGTTCAGTTTTTGGTGCTGTTTTTATTCGGTGTTTGGTGTTGGTTTTTACTTCGGAGAAAGGATTTTAACTTCATAGTTTGTATTGATCGTTGTGTCGTTTAGATGGTTTTGTGGATTTTTCTTTCTCTGCCGGCCCGCTTAGGGCCTTACACTCTTGCGGGTAGGCCGGACCGGCATGGGCTCTAAATAAATAAAAAAAGTTTCTTTGGATAGAAAAATTATGAAAACTTTGCATTGCAAAAAAAATCATTCACCGACTGTCTGATAATATAACTGATGAGGGCTTCCCACGCATAGGTTGAAAAGCAGCCGAAGTTTAGGAGTTGAAAATCACCTCATCCTGTTGCAGCTATCGAAAACCTTTCAGTATAAAAGTCGTCGGTATGATGAGGCGATATTTCGCCTAATTAAAATTTTCTTGCTATCTGCAGTGGTAAGGGAGTTATGGGGAAATGGCAATTTCTACCTCCCGCCATTTCTACCCTCTTTGATCTGGATAAACAATCTACGAACTTTCTAGGGATCATGATCGAGGAAGATATGCTGAATTTTCCCCATGCCATGCCATGAAAACCATTGGAATACGTAGTATTCCTTTAAGGAATCTACCTAACTACTTGAGGTTTACCATTTCCCAAGTGCGACTGAACGTATTAGCGAACTTGCCTATAAAAACTGAGGTTCTCAAGGCCATCGATGCAGACACCATTTTAAGAGATTTTGCAAAGCAAAAGGCCAGAAAATTGCACTATTGGTTGTTCAAATTTTGTAGTTTTACCTGTTTTCTTCATCAGTGTTGAATACGTGTTTCGTAAATTGTAAGAATATTTTTCAGTGTAATTTTATTTTCAAAAATAAATGAATGAATGATTTAATATTCAATTGACGAAACACTAAATGCATATTGTAATAGATATTATGCCAGAATGCATAAGTAACGTTGACTTTTTTTGTATTAAAAGATTTCGAAATGAAGTACCATTGACTTTTTCTGTAAACTACATACCATACCATAACTATTTTTCAGTACAACAAATGTGTTTAACCCTCTGATTCCTAAGACCATTGAAATAGAGGAACCTCTAAATACGGGAACATCCAAGTTCCTCTTTCAAAGATAAGGGAAATTCACCTCCCCCTCTAAAACTACACTGACAGCTGGCACTATCCGAATTCTAAGAAAACCCCCTTTTCCCTAACTCAACTGTCCGAGCCACTCTAACGAAGAAAGCACGCGCCGCGGGTGTGAAATCAATCACACTTCACGAAAGGGGGTGAAAACTCCACAGTGATAATCGGACGTTTCTGATGGCCGACGTCTTTTGCTTGAAGAGACGTTTGGGAAGTTCCCGTACAGATAGAGTTAATATTACAAAATCTACTAGCTTATTAGGGCCTAGTAAAAAATCCTCTTGCAATATAAAATACGCATTAAACACAATGAAATAAATTTCACAGTCGGCAATTCTAAAGGGAAGGGTTGCATTACGGCAAATAATTGAAGTGCGGTGGGGGAGAGAAATCATCTCCAATCTGCACTAAATTTCTTCGGACCGGTCCTGAGGAAGTCCAGTGAAGTTTTAAAGGATCCACTGCCGTTTTGAAATGTGACTCGTAATCTTGATTTTACTTTAGTTTCGTTTCTACTTAAACCAGGAACTGTAGAATTTGTTATTTTGGAGACGATTTAACCTAGTGGCGAAGTCTGAGATCATTAGATTTTGACTGGAACCTGAATCTAGAATGATTTATGCTTGAAGAAAGCTGCCGTTTAAGTGATTTCACACCCGTCAAATTAATGTTGGGTAAACTATAAAGTTTTTTGCCTTATCGATGCAGGAAAAAGAATGGCAAGTGTAATCCTGCGAGACTAACGGGTCTATTCTCGTACCCCGGTTGGGTTGGGAGCGTTTCGCCTTTCGACCCCGGGACGTTAATGGCTTTTTCTCGACCGAAAGAAGGGGTCTGATTCTCGTACCTCGGTCGTTTCGAACATCGCGCTTTACGCTACGAAGTGACGTATTTCTGCTACGCGCGCAGCAAATCAAGCGATCGTCATGCGATATTTTTGTTTATGGTTTCAGATTCAGTTGGAGTTTTGAATCGCCAAAGGAACTATGGCGAAGCGTACATTTGCTTCCCAATTCGAAATTATGTTGGATTATTTTGAAAAATATCCACAAATTTTAAGTGGGAAAGTTGATCGCATCTTTTCAAAAGACACCAAGGGTAAGAGGTGTCAGTATTTAACTTCAGCTCTTATAAGATGCTTTATAATGCATCTTTCTTGCTTTCATAAATCCATTGTTAAGGGGGGGGGGTTAAACCATTTATCTTTTACAAAATATACATTTATAATAATATTATACATTTATAGAACATAAATTGCAGTCTTTTTTCAATATATTGATGTAATTTTACCAGTTTTCTAGAGAGAGGAAAAGCATGAAACTTTTTTCCATGCCAATTATTTTAACATGAATAAATCTTATAAATTAATATTACAAACCATTTGTTTATTTTCCAGTTACATAAGAAAATAAAACATGAAAAAAAGTTATTAAATTCAGCAAGCTTTCACAACATTAAAAAAAATTGCATCTTTATCAAGGAACGAGAAAAATTCTTTTATTGTCAGATTTTGCAATTACTTTGTAAATATTTGACAAATTTCTTTGAATTAAAACCCAAATAAAAAAAATTGTAATGATATATACGGAATGAGGAAAGTCATTCCACAATCAATGTTAAAAAAATGTTACCCTAATTTAATTTAATGATTTAATTTAATAAGAAAATATTAAGTAATTAAATCTATTATTATCTATCTCGTTATTTAATCTATCTCGTATTAAATTATTTAAGTTCGATAAAAGATTTAACTACTTTTTTAAAACATCTAAAGTAATTGATAAATTCTTCTTCAGATTGGTCAAATGGATTACATTTATCCCGATAAAGCCTTTCAAAACACAATTAACGTCTTAGCAGCCTCCATTGCGATTTCATTACCACATAAAACGTGAGAGTTAAATTTGTTCGGTTTCATAAACAATGTTCTTGACTTTACATTTCTGCCCGGAAAAGGTTTGGGTTCGGAAACTACGTTTTTAGTGGTATTTTCTAATACTTGAACTCGCCTTTCTAGAAAGGAAATTATATAATTTGGAATCTTCATTGGAACTTAAGCTAGATTCATAATATTATTAATATCCGTGATTGTCAAATTTACTGACAGCAATGTTTAAAATGAGTGCATCTGAAAGTTTATTGCTATTGTATAAGTATTTCCTATTGTTTCGAAAATATCGTCAATTTATCACAAGTCCTTTGCAGATCCAATTAACGAAGAATTTAGTTAGTGCAATTTTTGTTCTTGCGACAGTTAACTGTTTAACGTGATTAAATTGCTACTTCCCCTAGAATTTTAGGAGAGGAATTTCCGGCAGTTTAATAGCGAAATATATGAAAACAAAAAATTACTTTGCACATAAGCTGCTGTGTTTCCACCCATAGCATGATTTGTTTTTTAATCTTTATGCGAACCCTTGTTCTTCCCTTCTTATTTTAAAAATTTGATCATTTTATTCTTGTATTTATGCGTGCACTTAGATGAATTTTATTGTTTTCTGGACTGGTGAGAGACCACGTGGTCTGCTTTAGATGCTCTTTTGTGGGATTTTCAATTATACTTTACAAAACATTTTATTGCCTTCTTCTTTTTACTGGTGTGTTGTGCTGAGCTTCTGCTTGTGTTTTGATCATTTGGATGCATACTGGGGGCTCCTCCTTTTGAGTGTTTTGAATATTTTTAATTTTGGTTCCAGATCTGGTGATAAAAATCAAACAAAATTCAATTAATTTAAGGTTCTCCCCAAGTGTAATATCGATTCAGTGGCGTATTGTTTTTTTCTTTCATGTTTGCTTTAGATTACTTTATTTATCTTGTTGTCCCTTTTTTACAATGTTTACAACGTTCTGTGCTGTGTTTGTGATGATTTTGCGAGTGTCATGTCATATTGATATTCTTGTATTGCTCTTATATTTCCCCAACGGTCTGCTAAAGGCCTTACACCCTTTCAGGTAGGCCGGACCGATGTGAGTTTTAAAAACAAATCTTTATGCGAGATTTCACTATGTTTTCACTTAAATATTTCATTTTCGTTCATTTTCTTACCATATACAATTTTTACAATTCATTGAATTTAATGATTTGTCTCTTGCGTTTAACTGCTCTAAAAGTTCGACAACAAAAATTTATTTCTTTCACTTCCGATTCAATGAAATTATCTAATTCTGAAATGATTTTTGTAAAATGGCATGTATTATTGAAGTGCACCTTCTAACAAGTTTATCTAACTTTCCCATAGTTGCGATAAAACTAGAAAGTAAAGTCAAGAAACTACCCTGCCTTGCTGGTGATCCAATGATAAATATCCAATCTTTGTTGTAATAATCTCTTCCTGAGCCCAAATATTTTGTGTCACTTGTTCCGTTTGGAAAATCCAAAATCCTCTGCATTATTTTAATGCTATCATTAGGTTCAACGTTGTACAGATTGTCTTGATGTTGTTACATGAAACGAGCAGCGAACTCTAATATATGGACGAGTTTTCTGTTTTGTTTATTTGCGGTAAAATAGAACTTCCGCCTTGCCCATCAACTTCCGGTGATAATGCTAAGTGATTGGGAATCTTCAAAATTTCAGCACTCTGTTTGAAGACATTAAATAATGTTTCAAGTGGAGTTTTCTAATGTTTTTGGAAATAGTAAACTTCATGTTCCTATTGTTGTAGCTCTCAAATGTTTACTTAAAATAAGAGCCTAATTTTGTGGAAAAGTTGCAATAATTATTCTTTATCGCTCTTTCTGGCACTTGCTCAAGAAAATACAGAGAAATACTAAAGAAAAAACTGATTCGAACTAGGCGTTTTTTATGGAATCCAATTGGATTTGGCGATAGCTTAAATTGGAGGGTTAATGGAAAACGGAAGTGAACCCTCACCACTGAAGTTCTGTAAACCAAAATAAACAAATCAGAAAACTTGTCCATAAGTATAAAATTTATTATCTTCAAAAAAATCCGAGATGATAAGCGTCATAGTTCGAGTGAGTATTGATTTCAACAACATGCGAACACATACATATACAAGAGAATTAACACCTTCATCACAGATATCAAACATATACAAACTCATCATTGCAATGAATTAACACCTTTATACCATCTCTGCGAAGTAAACAAAAAAGAATTGGCGTTGCCAGCGAAATATTAATTTGCGCCAACGGATCCTAATATTTTATAATTAGTTGTTAAATTTCAACATAATTTTGTTTTAAGTACCAATCTTAGTTCTGAGTAATGAAAATCTATTTTTAAAACGAATATGGCTTAATTTTATATAGATTTTTCTCTTCTATCAGATATCAAACGAATCGAAACTTGACCATGGTAAGAACAGAAAAACAGTTTTACTTCGCCGTCTTAGGGGTTTAGTTTTGACAATTAATTCTTTAGGTTCCAATCATAATTGCAATTTATTCAGAACATGCGATTATATTGATTGTCTGTATACTGTCGCGAAGAAAAAGTTAGTTTTAGAAAATAATTTGATTTATTTACAAAATGCAAGTTATGAGAAATAAACAGAAACGCTGATATCCAGCTTAAAAGCCAAAAGACTAAGAAGTGAAAAAAAAGATGAAAATAAAAATATGTTCAATTCACGCTTAAATTTAAGCATTAATGTAAACTTCCAGAACCTTCTAGAACGGATAACTTTACACAATTCTACCAGTAAATTTTTAATAACTTATAGAAGACTTATTAAATAAAGAAACATAGAGTTTTAGTTCACATGCACCATTTTTTTAAAATTTTAAAGCAAGGAAAGTGAAGAAGTATCTTCCTTTTTTCTTAATGTGGCAATATTATTATTGTTATCGTTTTTATATCGCAGGAGCTTCCTGAATATCGTTACTTTTGAAATTATTTATTGATTTGAATTTTTTCTCTATATTTGCGTCGTTGTTTTTGTACATGTGCATTTACACATAGCAAAATGAAACTCAAAAATGTGTTATTTAAAACGGAATATGTTGGTGATGCAAGAAACTCAAAAAAGAGAATACAAATTTAAATGAAATATCTCAGAATAAAGATATCAATAAAAAAGAGCATGGACGAGGCAAAATATCAACGAAGGGGGAATGGAAATCAAAAGCTGCATTACTGACATTTCTCCAATTTTTAATAATTTTTCCAACATTAAAAAAAGTGTCGAAGAAATTTTTCTTTAATAGAGTTCATTATTCGCTCCAAAATTGTGGTTATTCATCGTTCCAGAAGGAAAGCATCGATTTCGCTAAAGGCTACAATTGCTTTCAGGGTGCAAGAACAGAAGATGGATTTAGATAAATTTAAAAGTTTTAACATTAAAAATAAAATGTTAAAACATATAAAATATGTTTTAAAATTAAGATATCTAAATCCATCAACAGTCTAACACAGTTTTCTTTTCGAGAGAGAAATCTGGGTTACTGCGAAATTTCCCTATCCGCACCGTCACGTAGGGGTAATCGTACTGTGTTTTCCCTTTGGCCCTATTTCTCTCTATTGCGCTTGCGCATTTACAGTGTGCTCTTTTTTTCGCAATAGAGCTTTTTACAAAGAAAAGTACTGTTAGCGAATATTCGTCAAGCAATAAATTTAAAAGAAATTCTTCAAAGAACCCCGTTATTCCTGCATATTCAGGCTGTTGTTTTTTGATGAAATCTTGCGAGTGCGTGCAATAAAAAAAACTTTTATTTACACTTCTGATTTTTGCTTCAAATCTTGAATTCTATCAAGATTGTAAATTTCTTGGTTTTGTAAATATGTTGATTTGTAATAAGTTTTTCATTCAATTTCTGATGTAAAACAGTTCTGAACTTTTGTACTGTTGAGTATTCTAGATAAAAATAGAATATATTGATATGTTCAGAACTTATTTGGCAGCTCATCGATTGAATATAATGAAATTTCGATTCCGTTGGAGAGGCGGCGCCTAGTACTGAATTTTATAAAAAACTTACTGCAAGATTGAATATTATTTATAATAAAGAATATTGAAATGCATTAAATGAGACAATAATGAAAATAAAAATATTTTAAAAAGCACAATTTTATCATTTAGTAAAGTAAACTCAGGCGCAAAGCTTTTTAATTATGAACTTAAGTAACCTTTAGATGGTAAAATAGGGCCTAACTTGTGTTGAAACAAGTAAATAAAATAGCAGCGGTGGGTCATTCTCACGAAAAAGGTACAAATAGCTAAAAAAATTATTTTGCAAAAGTATGTAAAAAATCTTAAAAATTGCATGGATGCTTCCATTTAAGATTAATAAATACCCTTATATTAGTGGTCAAGTTTTCTATTTTATTTTTAAAATTTTTGACCAGTCTAAGAAGGAGACATGATAGTCAAAGGAACTTTTGCATTTTAAACGAAAGCATGATTGTCTAATTATTGGGCAGATTTGGTACAGGTTTATTTCTTATAATTAAACAATAAAATTAGTTATTAAAAAACAGTGTAAGAAAACTTAACATTTTTAAATAAATAGCATTTTTAAAATAATGGCACTGACTGTGCATTAGCTAAATAATATTTATAAACAATGAAAGTCAACATTTTGCAGGAAAGTAATCAATTATATACTAGATTAAGGAATATCACATATTTATTTATTAATAAACTATCTAGTATGTTTCATATTAAGTTTTTTTCTACTTCCTTCTCTTCCGAATTTGAGCATCTGATTGCATTGTCTGTTTAATTTTTCATGTTCCCACTTTTTCTAAAAATAGATTTAGCTATTAAAATGTTTGTTATACATTATTGAAGCTTTAATATTATAAGCATTCTATATGAATTTTAATATTAATTTGAGCATCTGACTGCATTGTCTTTTTAATTTTTCATGTTCCCACTTTTTCTAAAAATAGATTTAGCTATTAAAATGTTTGTTATACATTATTGAAGCTTTAATATTATAAATATTCTATATGAATTTTAATATTAATTTGAGCATCTGACTGCATTGTCTTTTTAATTTTTCATGTTCCCACTTTTTCTAAAAATAGATTTATCTATTAAAATGTTTGTTATACATTATTGAAGCTTTAATATTATAAATATTCTATATGAATTGTTTACCTTAATTCTTTTCGAGCTTATAATTTCAATTTCAATTTTTTAAAAAATTCAGAAGAAAATCACTAAGTTTCATAAAAAATATCTATCAAAGAACTTTTAAGTTATAGTATTTGT
>BGPR01015267.1:2912-17344 GCA_013235015.1 Araneus ventricosus
AAAAAAATTACTAAAAATACTGTAGGGAAGACGATTTTTATATTAATCTTATACCGTGAATAATGATTGCAAATATTTACTTTATTTTTAGAGTTTTGAACTGTTCCTGCATTTTGCTTTATTGTATTCATAACGAGAAATTTTTATATTTGCGGAAATAACTTTACTTTTCTTGTAGAAATTAACAGTTTATTCTTAGAGACTTCGGAATAGCGAGAGTTGAACCCTCCTTAGTGATAAAAGCACCAATACTCGTAAATCATTCCTAGATAGGTGACGGCGGACTAGGCTCTCTGGTGAGACGAGAAGCTAGTGTAAAGAATGGTGTGCTTATGACGAAGAATTATTTCGGAGACGCTTTGAAAAAAAATTACTAAAAATACTGTAGGGAAGACGATTTTTATATTAATGTTATACCGTGAATAATAATCGCTGACATTTACTTTATTTTTAGAGTTTTGAAATGAAAGTTCCTGCATTTTGTTTTATTGTATTCATAACGAGAAATTTTTAAATTTGCGTTAATAATTTAATTTTTTTTGAAGAAATAAACAGTTTATTCTTAGAGACTTCGGAATGGCGAGAGAGTTGAACCCTCCTTAATGATAAAAGCACAAATACTCGTAAATCATTCCTAGATAGGTGACGGCGGATTAGGCTGTCTGGTGAGACGAGGAGTCAACTTAAAGAATGGTGTGATTATGACGAAGAATGATTTCGGAGACGTTTGAAAGAAAAATTACTAGAAATACTGAAAGTAGGCAGTCTTCATAATAACCAAACGTCATGAATAATAATTGATGAAATTAATTTCGTTTTTAGAACTTTTTTGCATTATAATTTTTCTAAAATATTCATAATAAATTTTAAAAACATACTTCAATTTGAGGAATTAATTTCAGTCGATTTCCTTACTTTCAAATAATTTGAATTTTAAATTTGACATCTCTCCCTTTTTTTCTTACTTTGAATAGATCCGAAATTTTTGGTTAACTGGTCAGAAAAATTATGTAGAGTAATTCCTCAGAAATGTAGCAAACGAAATATTGTTAAAACAGGAGTTTCCAGGATTTCTTTCTGTACCCATAAGACGGATAGAAATGCCTTACACTTCTTTCACTCGTAATGCGATTACTCTTTATCTTCCTATTGTTTAGCAACGGATTCGGAAACCCTCCGCGCTTTTGCGCATGCGCCGGGGGGGGGGAGTTATTTTCATCAAAGTTGGGGGAAAGAGAAGAATGGAAAGGTGATGTTTACATTTTACTGAGCGTGATCTAACATAGAACTCCAGAAATGCGCCCATATGACTCATTGCCTGACACCCCTTTCCGGTGTAAAATCGTCCAAAAGTGGTAGCCTTGGAATCCGTTGCTGAACAGTATATACAGTGAAGTTGAATTGCCGCTGTATGTAGAAGTTCGGAAATTTTTTAACTTCATTAGCAACTATAGACATGAATGATTTTATTTCTGTAGTCAGTAATTACAATTTCTTCATTCAAAATGTTGACAATATACGAAATTTATCATTTGAAATCGAAATATTTATAGATGATTTAATATGTTTAATCAATTATTACTTGTGCTTTTATGATTATCAAGTATTGCATTGCAAAATAAGGTCAGCTATTAACTCTTCGATCCCAAATGACCATGGAATGATCCGAAGACTATTCACATCAATTATTACTTGTGCTCTTATGATTATCAAGTATTGCAGTTCAAATTAAGTCAGCTATTAACTCTTCAATCCAAATGACCATGAAATGTTCCGAAGACTATTCACATCCCTTTGAAGGGAGAGACTGTAGCAGTCATCTGTAGAGATTATATAATCCATAACTATAACTGCTAATAATGTGGCATTCATTGTCAAGCGGAGAAGCACTTTAACGATAGTCAATAAATTGTCCATCAAAGAAAATGGAAAATATTTGGTCCTCAAAAACGGTTTTTGTTGTTCCTCTAATGCATTCATCAGACGATATGCTGTCTCTTACTTGGTAGGGCGCTAGAATACATATTGGAATTCGAAGAGTAAAAGGTAGTTGATATTATTACTTGAACGTAAATTTCAACAGTCACACCAACATACCTGTAGACACAAATAAAAAAAAATGACGGGAGGCTGTCTTTTTCAAACAGTCGCTGATGTTAAAGGCGTAGGACTACTTTACTCGAGTGACTCTTTTCCAATTTTCAAAATTTTTTTGTAACGTCTATTGTTGCTCTTTATCTCTAAAATAAGACATTAGTTATGTTTTTAACATATGTGGTTACCGAGATATAGAGGATCGCGTCACGAATTCATGCGTTTTTTGCTCAACTTTGCGACTCAGAGTCGCTGAACTACAATTGCGATTTTCAATTTTTTGTTGTAACTTTTGTTGTTACCCTTTATCTCTAAAATAAGACATTAGTCATGTTTTTAACATATGTAGTTACCGAGATATAGAGGATCTCCCATACAACGTTTTTTGTGGCGTTTTCGCGTGTGAATCAAATTCCTTCCTGAGACCCCAATGGGAGGAACGTAGTCCTACGTTAAAAAAGCCACTGAGTGTGTATGTAATTATATGCCTCTAATCAATATTCATTGAATTACTGTAATGAAGAGTAGCTGAGTGAAGCAGTATATTTACTTATTCCAAATAAATCATTTGTCACTGCTTTAGATAAGTTTATGAATACACTGGTTCAGCACTAGAAAAAAAGGAGAGCATGCCTTATTTTAAGTCTCATCCAATCTAAAAAGCAATCCCTAGTCTTTGTACAAAAAGGATAATTTGTTTCGACAGTGAAGTAAAACGTCACGTTAAAAATACTTGTATAAGACAGCCAACAATAGTATATTTTGTTACAATTCAAACTTTGATCTATCTTTAATAGGTAAGTCCATCTCTACTAATAATAAAGGAGAATGTGTGCGTGTCTGTGTGTTGGCTCACTGCAGGGAACACCGCTCGAGCTACAAAATGTGGTACAAACATACTTTGGAGGGTGGGAATGTGCACCTCGGAGATATTGTTTTGAAATTTTAATTATAATTCTAATTAATTAAAAATTAAGCGAAATTTTGGAGTTTATCCTTAATAACTTTCGAAAATATTAAAGCACAAAAAATATTTTTATACCACCTGAAAGTGCAAAATTAAGTTGTAAAATTTTTTTCTCTAATTTTAATAAATTTTTAAAAACATTTTTGGTATAATTTACGACAATACTTTTCATTGTTGCAACGCAATTAAAACCGTTTTCATTGTTTAAACAAATATTCATTTGCGTGCTTCTCTTCCATTGTTGAAAGCTAAGGTAAATTTTTATGTTTAATGATATATTTTAATCAGCACATTTTCATACAGCTAACATGCTGCTGAAAGTAAAATGTACCGCGCCATTTTAAAGTTAAAATCAAATTGTATATTTTAAATAGGAATAAGAGAGTGAAGATGATGCAATTGCATGATACATGACAGAGACAGTTACTGAACTCCATTGAGGACGTTCATGCAGGCAACGAACAGAATATGTGGTAGGATACTGAAAGAACATGTATTAAATGTCTATCACAATTTGCAATTTAAAACTACTTTGTTAAGGGAATCATGAATATCAAATTATACATGAAGAGATTCAATTGAAATCATATTCTCGGTGAACAGGCTGGTCGCCGTAAGCGGCTAGTGACTGAATGAAGTAAGGACTAAATGAGAGGAAAAACACGGGGAGTCAATCATTCTAAAATAAAACGGCTCGCACTTGCCAACAAACCTTTCGCAGAAGGAATCCAACAACTTCCATAATGCTAATTAAAAAAATGGAATTTTTAGAAAGAAAAAAGATACGTAAATATAATTGAATTAGATTTTTTATTTCAAATTTATTTTTTTCTATAAATCTATAAATTTTGCATGATATTAGTTTTTGCATTCTGAATGCATTTATTTGCCCTGTCCATGAAGTTTGCATTATTGTAATTCATGCAAAAATCACTGGTTAACCAGCGGCGTAAAAATAGGGTGACAAGACTGGCAAAATGCCAGGGACCCACAGTTTTAGGGGCCCCGACCCGATCTATTACAATTATAAGTACATAGGCCCCTGTTACAATCCTACCCTCCAGGAATGAAAAATGAGCCCCATCCTAAAAATTTGCAGTGGCCCCATATTCTCTAGTTACAAGTTACAACAGCATACAAGTTAGGTTGACGTTACAACAGTAGATTAAGACAGATCGTTAGGAAGAAAAGAAAGAAAGACCAACAATTCTGAGGCTTTATGGTATCCGACTGTGTTCGGATACATTTTTTTTTTGAAAAATAACTTATATATATATATTTAATGTTATTTTTCAACTGCATATGTTTTAAAACTATGAAAATATTGTAAAATTAGGGTTTCAAAATAATATTTTTTTAAAAAAACTGAGAAATTTGAAGAAAAATGACTAAAATATTTTCCTTACGCTAACAGCCATAGACAAAATCATATTCTAAATATACATAAATCCTTGTAGGAGTACATCTTTATGACAGTTATCTATGCTATGCTCTAAAATATTTCTTGTACTTCAAAATAGTTTTGAGATATAGCTGAACGTAGTTTCTAAACTGGTAATTTTTCATAAAAAAACGCTTTTCGTTTATATTTAAGCACTTAAAAATAATACTTGATTTTAAAATTGACCTTAGTTTTTAGAGGAATACATCAAGCATAATACAGAAAACAATCTCAAAAAATTTCATATCAATACTTGAATAACGTTTTGAGAAATCATTGTTACGGTCGACAGTTTTCCTCAAAACTATAATTTCTCAGAAAACGCATTTAAAGTTTTCATGCAACATAAAATAATGCTTACAGTTCGGTAATAAAACAGCTGTAACTAGATTTGTAATTCACGTAGAGTAAAAAGTGAGACAGTTTTAAAAAGCTGGTTAAACAGGCTACAAAATTAAGTCATAAAAAGTTTTTTTGATAATTTCATCAAAAACGACGATTTTAAACCAGTCGGATACCTTAAGAGTTAATCTTATGTAGAAATGTTTGTACATAGAAAAATTGCAGAAGTAAATTAGTTGTTGTAATTTGTATTCAATTTTCCTCATTTAAGACAAGAAATGAGAAAATATATATGGATTCTTTTTATTGTTTCATTTGGACCTTTTCATCATAGCTGTTTGAATACTAATAAAATCAGACACGGGAATAAAAAGCGTTCGGTTTTAATTTTCTTTTTCGATCATTTTAACATAGATTCTGTTGTAAATAAAAGAAAACAGCATATTTTTATAAACAAATTGGCTGCAAAGGCAGCGCAATTGGAGGAAAATAAAAATTAAAAAACTAATAACCCAAGAAATTACTTTTTTCTCTCCTTCTTTTTTTTAAAAAATAATGATTCAGTTACGAACAGCTGTATCTAATTAAAGTAGAAATCATTAAAATTCAATGCTTATGGTAAATAACATATTTTTAGCTTAAAATATAAAGAGTAAAAAATCGAATCATGGCTGGGTTCTTTTATTCTTTTACTGCAGTTTTTCAAAATTAATTTCTATGTTTTTCTGCTCATATAAAATATTTTTAGCTTAAGTGTATTAATTAAAGGTAAACACTTCATTGAGTCAAAATGTGATGAAAGAAAACACTGTTTAATCCCTTTCCGCGTCTTTCATAATTTTTTTGTCTACCTCTATAATTTAGAGAATTTCCTAAATAATCAAAATTATCCTTTATATTTTGAAAAAATTGTTCTATAAACATCTTTATTTTTGCAAAATAAAATAATCTATGTTATTCTACACTTTTTAAAAGCCATTTTCTTTATATTTCAAGGCCAATAAATTGCTGAACTAAAAATTCGTTCCCATAATCAAAAAAATCATCGCAACGCATTATGAATTCTTCTTTTGAGACCAGCTACTTAAATAATAAACAAGGTAGATATTTGCGTCAAAAATTAAATTATTCTTTCGAAAGTGACAATAATTATCTTTGATGGCAAAGGATTTAGCATCATTAAACTACTTTTCGATATTTTTATCTCCATTATAATGCGGATTTTAAATAAATAAGTAGAAATTTAGAATCTTCTTTCAAGCTGATCTTAATTGTTACTTTTTTTAAATGAAATTTACTTTTGACACATAAGTAAATTGCTTGAAGACTGTCGTAATTTTAATTTCTGACATGAAACTTTTAGCTGCTAACCTTTATGTTATTATTTTTTCATAATGACTATGGTTTATTGATAATTGACATTTCAAGTGAATAATTTGATTTTTGGACGCTTGCTTTTATCAATTTTCCTGTATAAAATATTCGTTTTGACATCACATTTCATTTATTTTTTCATAATTATGGTTTATTGAAAATTGACACACTTCAAGTGAATAATTTGATTTTTCGACGCTTGCTTTTATCAATTTTCCTGTATAAAATATTCGTTTTGACATCGCATTTCATTTATTTTTTCATAACTATGGTTTATTGAAAATTGACACTTCAAGTGAATAATTTGATGTCTGGACACTTGCTTTTATCAATTTTCCTGTATAAAATATTCGTTTGACACATTATTAAATAAATACAAATATGTTGACTAACTCATGAAAAATAGATTTTAAATGCAAAAATTGAAGATTTAAATTGTAGCATAGTTTTTTTTTTTTTTGCATAAAACTAAGCATGAGATTAAACGCCAAATCGTAAAAATGATACTCCGAACGAAATTGTTTCTTAATATATATAAATATTAGAGTGTGTTTCATAGTTTAATTTTATTTTAATAACTGTAAACTTTAACGAAAATATTGAAAAAGGGAAAGTAATCGCAAATGGATTATTTTTTGTCCTTCTTAAAGTAGGTGAATTCTATTGATGTAAAAATAAATAACCTATATGAACTTGTAAGCGGTGAGAATTTGCTTACTTCAAATAATTGGGAAACGGTTATAAAGAGACACTTCTTAAATCTTTCAATTCAACAGTTATATTATTAAGTATATTATAAAAGCATGACTGTTATACTTTTTTTTTTCTTTAGCAGTGATTTTATAGATCACTATATGTGACTGATATTGCCTTCATTTAATGCATGAAGACTTAGCAATATCAGTTGATTGCTAAATTGTAATTGAAATAATTAAAACTCATCTTACTTCTGAAATTGTTCTCAGAAAGAAAGACGAAAATGATGATAATCGAGAAAGGTTTATTGTTCTAAATCGAGGTTTAAACCTTTCGGCTTTATGACCCCTTATCCGGAGGAAAAAAATTTCGCGACCCCAAAATAAGTTAATAAACAAGAAAACGAAGTTGCAATTATATATAACCAAAAAGAAATTAAAATAAAAACAATTATTTTGATTATTTTAGAGGAATAATCAAAGTCTAAGTAATTTTCTTAAGTGTTTTTGCTTGCAAATGTTGAAAAAATTAATTTAAAAAATAAAACATGTGAGTGTTTTCAAAACACTCATGTTTTTCTGCGCAAGCTACAGTTTTAAAAAGCTATGTTCTAAGCGATAATTTGTGACGTAGCAAATCAAATCAATTAACATTGAAGACAATTGTTTCACTACAGGGTGTCAAGACTGCAAAATTCCATGACAAACAGTCTCAGGGGTGCCCCGACCCAAGTTGTTGTATTTGCATAGGAACATGGACATTGCTACTGTTCTATCCTCTCTTCTCTCTAAAGGCACATATACACTTGCCTGCCGAACGGTTTGCGAAACAAGCAGCTGCATTGCAGATGTGGAAAGAGTTTTTAGGTTCGACACGAGCGGTTCTGGAACAGCTGGGGGCAAACCAAATCGTGTTGGGTTTTCAGAGAACACAAAGGGATTCCCTGTTCACTTTAGGACGCGTTCGGATGCAGTTCGACGTTCCTCGCGATCCTCTTTCGGACCAGCAAGCTCAAATCTGCAAACCAAAATACCAAACCCTTCGTTGGCGACTGACAAGCGGTGATTAATGGTTCGAAATCGATTTATTCCTTCCCCATGGTTCTTGGTTGGATGGCTATGAAAATAATTCTTCGAACGACTCGCAAGCGGTTCGTGATCAGTTTGGCTCTCTAGTGTATACGGGCCTTAGTGTCAGTGGCGTAGAGACAGGTGTGTCTTTTGAAGAATGCCTCGGAAAAAATACCTTGCATTTATTTTACGTTTCTAAAGCCAGAAATTGAAAAATCGGATGCGAGAGTGAAGGATGGGGCAAAAAAATAAATGGTCTGTCCCAAGCGCCATTTAACTTCGTTTCGCCACTGTTAAGGACCCCATCCTAAACATTTGTCGCCCCCCCCATACTATCTAGTTACGCCACTGACAGAAGATTGATTATCCTCAGTGATACCCAATGATAAGATTTTTAAGAAATTAACCCTTTTAGTGTCGAACGACAATATATCGACTTTCGCAAAACTTGCGAATAGTGCCGATATATCGCATCGCGAGAGTACTCTATCTCAAGATAAATTTATCAAAATTATTTATAACGATATAATATTATAAAGATATATTATAATATAACATAACATATAAAAATAATTATATGTTATGTAATATTTTGTGTTCCGATATTAGTTATTTTGTTACAAATTATTGAAAAACCAATATTTCTACTTCATACTACGTGATCTATATAAAGCCTGTTTGTAAAACAGAATTGATTTTTCTGTTTTTCATAATGTTTTATATTTATGTTATTCGTAAGATTTTCAACAAATATTGAAATACAATTGGCATTAATTTATTCTTCTTTTTTCGTAATATGCTCCTTTTGGAATTTTGCAATCATTATTATTATTTTGTTTTTATTAGTTTTTTCCAAAACCTTAGCAAATTCGTTAAGTTGGTCCGGCATTCTTCGCATAGGTACGATACTTTCGGTCGGTACTAAAAGGATTAAATGTTAATTACATTATTCTTATAAAAAACATATAATAAACCCTCATGTTGATGCAATTCTGATCTATTTTTTTCCTTCTTCTGATAGCATAAAATTCCCTTAGAAGTTTTAACATCTTCAAATAAATTTTTATAAAAGGAGATTTAAAGTGTTTGCCATCTCAGTAATACTGGATCTGGCTTCAAATGCCAAACGCTCAATTGTCGAGCAGCTTTTGAAAACCCTTCAGCCGTGTACTGCTTGGAATTAGATTAACATAAATTTGTCGTCCTTTTGTGATTCATGAATTGGCAGCAAAGACCTTTCGAAACAACTTTGATTCAGAAAGGAATGGATTGGGAAAAGATATCAAATCTAACAATACCATAAAGAAGAAGCCAAACCAAACAGCTCAGGAGTCTATTTTTATAAATATTAAATTTGTAGACACAAATTATGCTTCTCTGGTTGGTTGTTGGAGTGTATTGGAGCAACTGAAATGTTTGACTGAGTTGAATGCCGAAGCATCTGGTGGATAAATGTGATCACTTTATTATAGAAAATGGCACTTAAAATTCTAAAGTATTTGTCAACTTCTCAGAAAACAAATAAAAATATTTTTTAAAGATGTTAAAAACAAGCAGGTGTAGAATATGCTAGCTTTACCGTAGTGCAAGATTCTTTCAAAGGACAAGCTGCGATGAACTAAAATATAACTAAAATAAATTTTTTTTTCTCCAAAAATCGTTGTAAATTCATCCATGTGCTATGCAATTCAATTATAAACCTTGAAAAACAAAAATAACAGAAATGAATAAAATATCAAAAGTCGCTAAAACCACCAGTACCTTCAAAATACATAAATAAAATAAAATGAAGTTTCTTGAAAGTAAAAATTCTGTAGTATTAATAAATGTAAGGAATGGTTTAGCTACTTGCCGTAGCAGTTATGGAAGGGGAGAGAGAAAAGAAAAATAGAGCATGCGTGTTCCGAATTGGAATTTTGGATCGGACAGATGTATCCTGAGCTAGAAACTGTTGCAAACAGAATATACTTTGAATTAGAAATTTTGCGAAGAATATCAGGATTTCTGTATTTCTAATAAATGTTAGTTGTTCCTAAGAAAAATCTGACTGATTCTTAGTAAAATACTGATACTTTTAGCAGACATTAATGGAAAATAAGCTAACTACATTCGCCGTCAAACGTAGCATTTTTATATATAATAACGAGACATCTTTCTGTTTTTAAATGGAAAAATATCTCTATATGCTCACTTAGAAACTTTTGTATCTGATAAATACATCCTGCAGAGTAAATATTTTCATACAGCATGTATTTTAAATTAGAAATTTCCGCAAATATATTAGCGTTCCGTCTGGATGGTAACATATTAAAAGAACAAACAGGAAGTTACTAAAATGGTGGTGTTTTTTAGAAGAAATTATTGAAAAATGAATTAATTGCATTTGTCGTCAAGCATAGCATATTTATATTCAACAACGCCTCTCTGTTTTTAAATATGATTTTTTATTCAAAACATATATGATAACGAAAACTCTATGCACAGATTTTTAGGAAAAGTAGATATTAAAGAAAGTAAAACGATTTAAGAAGAAATAGTATAATAGTAGACGCTCTGACGCGATATAAGAAACATGCGTTCTTTTCCTATTAAGTCAGTTCGACAAATAATGTACATTTTGGAATTCCAAAACCCTCCGCGTTTTTGCGCATGCGCCAGACGAAGGTGATTTCACCAAAATAGGGGTGAAGAGAAAAAATTGAGGGGCAGATGTTTGCATTTTACTTAGAGTGATGTAACAAAGAATTCCGAAAATGCGATCATCTAATTCATTGCCAGTCTTGGCATTTTGAAACGATCAGTAACTCCATACGTTTCACGAACACAATAATTTATTTTCGCATCAAGTCAATATATATAAACGTACATTAACGCATTACAAACAAGAATACAGATGAAGAACAGTTGCCAGAACACATAATCAATTCAGGAAAAACACTAAAAGAAAAGTTTAAAAGCAGACTATTTACTACTTCTGACAGGAACAATGCGCTAATATTTGTAAATTACAAAATCTCGAGGTAAATTCCAACATGATCGAAAGTTTGCCCCTGCGATTTGTTGATAATCATCGTGTAAGCTGGAATTAACGGGAACTGGCGGCGGTTGAAAACGAATGGTAGACTCACGTCACTGGTGACTAATTTAATTCTTGGCAAGAAAACTACATCGCCACGATTGCATTCAGATACAATTTGGCGTCCAAACCATATCACGCGCATGATATACCACTGACGTTATTTACTACTTTCTATTAGAAAACGCAAATTAATTTTAAATATAGGATTAATATAATTTAAAATTTCTCGGGAACTATTGATCATAGCGAGGTAAATTTTATATCAATCGACAGAAAATTTTAGTTCACTATTTTAGAGCTATTGAATTTGAAATTAGAATTCTTTTAAATTTAAAATTACTGAAATTTAGATTCTCTAACAATGAAATAATTTTGTTTAACGTCTCGCAGTGCTATGGCTCGAGTTTTATTGTTGGTGACATCAGAGAGTTATATTAGTAATCCTTATTAAAAAAAAAAAAAAAAACTAATCATGAAATATTTGAAATGAAGTTTTCTGAATTATTTTTCATTACTCATACAGGAAAATAAATATTAAAAGAACTCGTTTCCAGAGTTTTTTCGGTTCTAAAATTTAAATACGGATCCCCATTTCGGATTAGAACCCACATCCTGTGATAAAGTGGTGCTAAATCACCACTAAAACTTTTAAAACTGAGCGTCCCGATCAGTGGCACAACTAGACAATATGGTCTCCCGGCATATGTTTAAGGTGAGGCCTTTAAAAATTTAAACTCTTCACCATCACTAATTATAAAATTACTCCACTCATTTTAAGGTGCTTAGTTGCTATTTATAATACTGTTAATTTTAATATTAGATTACGATTTAGAAGAAGTAAAGGAAAAATATATTATTTATTTAAATTTCTATTTCACAGAACTTCTGCATATTTTGTAAATTAACAATATTTTAAAATTAATCTAGACTTGTATATTTCGGGCTTTCATTTCTGCAAATGTAGTAGTATCTTTTTTGAAATCCAGCTTTAGAGCCAAAGAATGTTTAATTCGTGCCTAAGTAATTGTAAGACCTCTGGTCAAGCCTCCTTAAGACCGTTGGCCCCGGGGCATTTTGTCAATTTTGCCTCACAGTCAGTCCTGTTGCTTAGTTACGACATTGGTCGCGATGCTACTTGGGCAGGAGTGGCGTTAGAATATGCCTGACGTGGGGCGCTGTCTGCTCGACAGGGGGACACGACCTGCTGTACGTGGGAAGGCGTGTAATGAAATTGGTCTCAAACTTTAGCTAGATCTTTATTTATCTATGAGTTAAATACCCCGTTGCGTGAACGGGATACAAAATTTTCCCCGACGGGGGGCACAACATCCCCGACAAGGGGTCGCCTGGTCCCCCGGTCTCCCACTGGCGCCACCTTCGCATTTGGGGTCGTGATGAACAATGTCGGAATCGCAAAAAATTTCCCAGTAGTCGTCTTTCGGATTTTTTAGTACTTTTAAACAGCAATTTTTCAGAAAACTCTCTTGACCTGAAACAATTCATCTAAAATTATTGAACTGTCATTTTAAACAAAACTTCTCACTTATCAGTAACTAATGCTTCCGTTTCTTATTTATTTTCCTATTTTGGAGTCGCGTTACACATTTTTTAAAATAAATGTGAAGTCACGAAAAAACCCTCTTTCAACAGAGGATTTGAGAATAAAAATAGTTTCAGAATCCCAGCCCTTATTTTAAGAATCCCAACTCTTATTTTAAGAATCCCAACCCTTATTTAAGATATGACGAGGAAATAAAGTGTTGAAAAATTTAATCCATTTTATCAATAGTTTAAAAGCTTTTATACACATGCGATTTTACAACACTTGGTCTCGAAAATTAACTTTAATGGCTGGCTGGTGGTTAAGATGTATTCAAAAAGCAAAAAATTTCGAACGCCGAAGATTTGCGGTAGAAGTAGAATTTGGGAACACCATTTTGTATCATGCTGATTTTAGCGATGATGTCCAGCAATCATATCGTATCACATAGTTTTAATAGTCCCTGACAAGATTAACAGTATTAATTGAGTATCATAACTTATGATCATGGTGGTACGCTTTTTTATTAATTTGGTTTGAAATTTGCAAATTCGGGCGCGTTGTTCCTGTCAGAAGTAGTAAATCGTCTGCTTTTAAACTTTTCTTTTAGTGTTTTTCCTGAATTGATTATGTCTTCTGGCAACTGTTCTTCATCTGTATTCTTGTTCGTAATGCGTTAATGTACATTTATATATATTGGCTTGATGCGAAAATAAATTATTGTGTTCGTGAAACGTATGGAGATACTGATCGTTTCAAAATGCTTTTCACATGGACAGCTCTATGTTGCACTTTCAAGGTCCAGGATTCCCAATCATGTTAAAATTTACACAAAGACATCTGAAGTGCAAAGAAAATTATTAAACAACGAAAAATACTTCACACGGAATGTTGTTTACCAAGAGGTTCTTTGAATAAAGAAATATTTAAATAATATGTAAATAAAAAAATATTTCCTGTCATAATACATATGTTTATTTTATTTGTTTCCAATCAATGTTAAACATTTCTCTCGCATATATATCTATTTAAACACGTCAAATTTGAAGGGAAATCTCTCGAATGGAGAGGCAATTTTCACCCGTCAAACCACGACGGGTGATTTTCTAGTATTTAAATAAACGCCTTTTTATTTATCAATTATTAATTCTTCGTTGGCCATTCTATTTCCTTATCTATCACTACATTTGAGAGCATGAAAGAATTGTTCGTGTAGATGTGGGAGTGAAATACTTTGAAGGCTATTTTGATTTCAAGTGGTCTCAAATTCAAAGATTTCGTGACATTCTTTTTCAAATAACGATACTTAAGTTAACACCGTTTTGTTTATCACTTATTAATTCTTCGTTGAACATTCTGTTTTCTTATTTTCCATTGCATTTAGGATCAGGAAAAAAATGTTCTTTTATTGATGATGTAGATTTTTTTTAGCCTACCTTGATTTCAATTTATAATGAAACTTATCTTGGTTTCAAACATCCCATGCTTTTTTCAGATAACGATATATAAGTAAACTTCCTTTTATATATTATTTATAAATTCTGAACTTGGCATTCTGTTTTTCCTATTGATAGCTACAGATGGAGTCGCGAAAGAGCTTTTCGGGTAATGATGAAACTGGGAATTTTTATTTCAGTCGATAAGAGCCATTACTGGGAAAAGTTTATAATTTATAAATTCTTCATTCGTTATTCCATTTTCCTATTTATCGCAACAATTGGGGTCGCGAAAGAATTTTTCGGGTATTGATGAAACTGTGAAATTTTATTTCAGTCGATAAGAGTCATTGCTGGGAAAAGTTTATCATTTATAAATTCTTCATTCGTTTT
>BGPR01015268.1:4970-26120 GCA_013235015.1 Araneus ventricosus
GTGTGTGTGTGTGTGTGCGTGCGTGTGCGTGTGTGTGTGAAGACTATACACTACAAACTAATTCTTTGCCACACTGCCTGAAATTATTGAGAACTAATGACAACTCTTCTTCTGTAGATTTTCTCGATCTTGAAATTAAAATAGTAGATAATAAATTATGCAATCAGATTTTTGATAAAAGAAACACTTTTCAGTTCAATATAAATAGGTTAGTTACCATTTTGGAATAGTAACATTAGTCGTTTAATATACAAAAATATTATAATAAATTACATTTATAGAAGCAACATGCTTGCCACAGATTTAACTAGTCGAAATTCCCGAATTAATGTATTTTCTGAATATGCTTTGAGATATGGGTTTCCTAGAAAATTCTTGTGTGCTTATATTAATAATAAATATATAAGATCAACAAATTGACATTTGTCTTTTTCTTATTTATTCTCAAATTAAGTATTTCCATTTACATCCTTTCCGTTATCCTTTTTATGATCGTTTATATTGTATTTAGCAAAAAAATTTTAAAATTATTTTTTTCAAATGTAGATTCAGCCCCTATTATATTGCATCATCACATAAATAGTATTTTTTTATTTATAGATAATTCTATTTTTTATTATTTTAATTTGCTAAATTTAATTTAAATTTAATATTTCTTTTTGTGATTCACATTAGTATTAAAACACTTACATTAAAAATACTATTTTATTCTAAAATGCGGAACTAAATCATTGTTTCAATTCTGAGTCAGATATAAAAAATATATATAGTAGGATGAAAAGGTTGCACAGAGCAATTTTTACTAGATAATTAGATGAGTTTTTGCAATTTTTAATTAAAATTTGCTATATTTAAATATTAATAGTTTGATTGTATAATAGTATGCTTATATTAATTTAGAAGACTTGGTATGTATACTGGGTTAATATTTCCTCCATTTTCTGTTTCTCATCTTGAAATAATTTTTGGGTATACTCCTCGTTTTTATTGTCCAACAATTGGTTTCGTGGAGGTTGGATACGCATTTGATTTTACATTAAAATGGATAGACGTTTCATAACGAGCAGCATGTTAACTGGATTAAAACATGCTGATAAAAAGAATTAAAACACCCCTAGGCGTACAGGATGATGTTAAAGATCTTTGTTTACAGATTTCAGAGTAAAATTTAATAAATGAGAAAGGAAGTGAATTTCTTAGCTTTTTACAATGGAAGAGGAACGAGTTGAATTTCAAGAATGAAATGCATTTAAGTTATGGCTAAAAATATTTTTAAAATTTATTGAAATTAGAGAAAAAATTGTAGAGCAACCTTCATGATATCATTGAAAATGTAATGTTTGGTGTAAAAATGATTTTTGTGTTGTAATATTTTGGACTGTTATTAAGGAAAAATACCAAAATTTCGATTAATTTTTAACTAATTAAAATTCTAGTTAAATTTGTTTTAGAAAGGGCACGAAGTTGTCCATTCCCACCCACGAAGTATGTTTGTGCTTAATTTTGTAGCTCTGAGTCTAGCAGTCTGCCGTGTAGAGCACCAGCACATAAACACATTCTCTTTTATCATTAGTAGATATTTCATACATTATATGTTTCTTTCAACAACTTTATTTGTCTCACAATTCAAGAATTTATTTGTCACCTCTTCATTCTTTTGCAATTCTTCGTGACTTGTAAAATGTATTGATGGAAATAAACGAGTCAAGCTTCCAAATAAATGCTAAATGCTGAAAACGTAATAAATTGTTTCTTAAGATGCTAATAAGGAAAGCGCAACTGGAGAAAGATTATTTTTAAATTATTCCTTGCAAAATAATTTTGTGACTAAGTATTAATTTTTATTAAGATTTAAATGCAAATAACAATACCAATCACTGAATTTAACAGAATTATTTTATTACAAATTATCTACAACTAAATGATAAATAAAATAAATTTAGATATTGCCCGCATATAATGCTTTCTCCACAAAATTCTTATTTCATAAAGCCAAATTAAGACGATTTAGGAAGAAATAGAATTTGAAATTTCTAACAACAATAGAAAAGAATTATTTGAGAAGAAAAAAACATAGAATTCTATGAATTGATGGAATGCGACATTTCTATAAACAATTTTTGGATTGATTAGAATTTCTTAAAATTTCTAAAAATTTCGTAAAATTAAAAGTTTATTCTTCGATATATAAAGTTTATTCTCTTAAAGTTATACTCCGCTTTCCTTCCTATTTTTTCAGTAACATTAACTGCCGGGAAAAATTGCTTTTTTTAAATATCCAAACATTTACTCCTACCTTTTCCTTTCTACACACATTTTTATTTCTGTATCGCTGAAGGGTATGCGGTGTCAAGTGCACAGGAAGCACACATATCCCTCGCTTCAAAGGAGAGATTTCGAGGCAGAAAAATTGTAAGAGACTGGAACTAGCGATGGAGAAGCTGGAAGAAAACCTTTGACAAACTCGACTGCTTCCAAAAAGGTCAGCTGTATGAATTGTGAAACTATTGCTTATATCGACTATCGAAGTACTTGTTATAGACAAAACAATAATATATAGATAGTTAGTAGTTGTTTTTTTGACTCTTACTGCTCTTGTATTCATAATTATCGCTTTTTATAAATCAAAATGTGTTTATATTTGCATTCATTAATTTATTCATTCTTAGAATGTCATTTTTAAGAGTCATTTGAATAAAATTCTACCGTAAATGAAGTGCTTGTTATTAATTATAACAATGAAAATCTTATTTTAAAATGCACTTTTCAGCATAATTTAGCGTTGTTCATCCCTTATCATTACAGGTTTATTTGTAACACCTCGATAATGAAAAACACTAACGCTTATCAAGACGTTATGGAAAAGTCTTCAACGTTAGATGAAATACATTTGATAAATAATTTATAAATTAAATTCTTAGTTGTTAATCACGTGTTTAATTATTTGATATGAATTTTTATTGAATTACATTGCAGAATTCTGAAATGTTTACAGCAGCCAATCTGTAAATATAAACACTTGCATGAAAAATACATTTATCCCTTTATAGAATTCTTGTATAATACATACGACTTACTACAAAATACTTCTGATGCCATAAAACAATCTTGTAAAAAAATAAGTAGGATAATTATTTCATTCATCATTTAATCATCGAATCATTTATCAATTCTTAATTTTACTCACAAGGGGAGACCACGACTTGGGAATTTCAGTTCGGGATGCGACCTTAAAGGTATATTAATAGTATACCTTTAGGGTGTTCATCTATTAAAATGTTAAAGCGCAAAGGCCAGCCAATTTGGAGAAAATGGCTCTCAAATTTTCTGCATAGCTGTAAGTTGTCACCGTTGTTGAAGGGCGAATAGCATGGTCAGTATAGCTCTAGCGTACTAACCTTCTGCTCAGGGTTCGATCCCGCCACAGTTTCCTTTTTTGAAAATATATTTTTAAATTAATAATTAATTAAACTAAAACTTTATAAACATATTTAATTAAATTCTTAATAATTTTTTAGCATTTAATAAATTTTTATTCTTATGATATATGAATCATAATTTAATTTTTAAACAGTTAAATAATCATGAAAAAGAACTTCAATGATGTTAAATAATAAGTATAATTACTATTATCATTATATGTCATTAATATTTTTGAATGATTCCGTTAAAGTAATAACAAAATTTCCATTCTAATGGAAATCTTCTTTACAGAACCGTTTTTGACCACCGAGAAAGAGAGAGGAGCAGCCATTAAACTTTTGAAAACAAAGACAGACGGTCAAAATCTGAAGTTTATTTCCCAACAGATCTTTAAAATAAACGTGCACCATTTATTAATTACGTAATATGTCAAAATATTCTTTGCTTTCTAATGTTTCTATGAGATGTGCTTGTATGTAAATAAAAATTAATAAATGTCGTAAAATTTCAAAAATATACTAAGGAGGAAAAACTTCATTAAATTATTTACGATGAGGTCACTATTATAAATATTGAAAGAGAGCAACTATTATTAGTTATTCTTTAGCATCATTAAATTTGTATTTTCAATTAATTACTTTTTTGTAAATAATTTCAAATTAAATTAACAATTTATAAATATTTCATTCAAAATACTAATCATTTGATTGAAAAATAACTGTTTATTTATATGGTCCTTGAATTACAGTTATAATTTAATTTTTAAATAGTTAAATAATTATGAATACATTTTTCCGACCAAAATCAGATCCGTAAGGGTAGATAGGAAATTTTGTAAACATTTTAATGGCATGTAATGATAATAATAATTATACTTATTATTTAACATAATTTAAGGTGTCTTATGATTATTTAGCTGTTTAAAAATTAAATTATGACTATGATTCAAATACCATTTGGTTAAAAGCTAGAAAACACTTAAAAATTATTTATATTTTAATAAAAGATGTTTATAATTTTTTTTTATTTATTAAATATTTCCAGAAAAGAAAACGGATTCGGGATCGAACCCTGATTACCACGCTATTACTATACTGACCATGTTATTCGCATGTGTCGTGCAGTACCCTTGTTAGTTACAAGAATAGCCTGGAAGAAAATTAATCTTATTGTTTAATCGTAATCCTTTGAAAAGTCCTAAGTATACACACCATTGTTCGTTCACGGCTTCAGTGGTTTTTGAAACGATACCGAATTCCAGTGTTGGTCTATGAATTTCAACTAACGCAATTCTTCAAAGTGTAGAAACGAATTTGCATTGCGGTCCTTATGTCTGAAGTGTTCTTGTATCTGATTGTCAATATTTGTAATTGAATATTTTTCATTTAAATTCAATTTTAGTTTCTGGACCTTGACAAATACTGTTGATGCAGACGGCAATTCTTGAAATCGGTTAGGTTTCTGTTAATAATATTACTCATATATCGACTTTATTTTATGTGTAGTGAATATTTAAATGCTGTAGTTTTTTTATTTGTTTCTCAAAAATAAAAATAGATAAGATTAAATTAGCAAATTATAATAGATTACAATAATCATTTTTTTGTAACGCCAGCCACTACGTGACTGTCCCATTAAATGCAAAAAGAAGTGCAAAATTTAGTTTTATTAAACATTTATTTCCCTTTCTGAGCTACTCCATTGATTTATGATAAGAAATGCCAGCAATTTTTTTTTAAATCCCTAAGTATGCTTATCACTTCCTAGAATACTCACTGATAGGTATATTTACTACCTCTAAATTCATAAATTAATTGATTAACTAGTAAAATGTCTGTTTTCTTATTCCCTACACTGTAAAAAATATCCGTTTTTTTCCCGGACTTTTTCCGTATATTTGACGGTTTAAAGCTGTTTTGTTGACAAAACGGTTTTTCCCCGTTTTCCGCTCCAGCCATAAACGGTTTAAAACCGTCAGTTCAAATTCTATTTTTCGTCAGACGGTATTGTTTTCCGTATGATAACTTTCCCTTTTCTTAAATGTAATTTTATTGCATTCATTTCATGTTTTTAATAGGGATCCATCTCCGCTATTGTTTACACATGTTGCAGTAACCTGTTGTCACTCATGAAAGCTAACCTTAAAACACGTGTTCTGGCAATAGTTGATTTTTACACCACTAGGTGGCGCCACTAGAGCTATAGTGACTTTAAAACTCAAATAGATTATTTTTACTTCATTTTCTGGAGTCTCCGGTGGTCTAGTGGTTAGAGAGACTGCCTTTTGTTTCTATGAACGCGGTTTCGATCCCCGGCTCGGAGGAGTTCGAAGTTTTGTCACCATCTTGCATCGAAATCGTCCAAGTAAGTTCAATTAAAAATTAGATTAATTGAAATTAATAATAAAGTCTTGATTAATTAATATTCCTAATCGACAATACACATCAGCACGTTTCAACTCAACTCGAACAGAAGGAGGAAACAACTCAACTCAGTCGATGACGTCACTTTCTTCGATGATTTAATTTTTAACGAGAAAACTTGATCTCATACGGTAAAAAACCGTTGTGACTACGGATTTACTTCGTAACTTTTACGGAAAAAACTTGTCCCTGTATGGTAAAAAACCGTTGTGCCAACTTCGTAACTTTTACGGTTTTGCACAACCAACCCAGCTGCCGGTTTAAAACCGTAAATTTTACGGGATTTTTTTTACAGTATATAAGAGGATATCAAGAATGGTTTGTGTACATGTGTACCAGTGCTAATCACTTTTGTTCACACTCAATTATAAAGGGACATATACACATAAAATGCAGAAATGTAAAGGAACATCATAAAACTAGTGATACATATATTTTTATCGACAGTTTCAGTTGTCACAATAATATGGTGCAATGTCTGATAAATAAATGTCAAAGAGCATGTCAAAATTTTTTTTGTCATATTGAAATCAAATTAGTGATTTTCTAGACAAAATGCTCCTCAAAAAATAATTGAAAGTGAGAATATATCAAATGGATTTGAACGATGTTCTTCAGTTATATTTGGTATGGATCTGTGTCTATTGGATAGATAACAGGAAATAAACTATAAGACACTAGTTTAAGCAACATTCGCGAAGGGAACTTATCTGTTCTTTTCTGTTAAATGTTGTTTTCAACTAAAAAATGAAGACAAACGATAAAATTCGTCCATCATAGAAATTGAAAAATAATGTGTGGAAGGCCCTGAATCCTTACTTTGAGTCTACTAGTAAAACATCTTGAAATACAGTCTAGAAACTTTTATACTTCTGAAGAGGATGAAAATCATTAGCGATTTTCTAGGATGTGGGTTTTCTAATTGCTAGCCTCATTATCGTTCGGAAATCTGATGAGAAGTACAGGATAATGAAATTCGTGGCGGTACCAATCTTACAATCAATACTTTACGGTATCAATACTTTACTGGCTTAATATCAATTTACATTGAGTCTTTAAAACACTGAAATGAAATTTTAATACTAGAATGTCGTAGTTTACTACATTAATTTATATTTTAATTATATTTTTAAGCACAAATTTTCTTCAAACATTTTTTTTCGAAAACTGATTTTTTAAATGTTTTTCTGTTCATTAAATAATTGATTCATGTTAAAATGCAAAAAAGAGAAATTAGAAATTATTTTTCCTAATTTTTTAAAAAATTGAATCTTCTTATGAAAACTCTAACTATTTAAATTGAATTATAAAAGAACTTACGTTGAAAACTTTTGCTTAAGAAAGCAATGCAATTTTCACAGAAAGCAAGACAATTTATCAATGAAAATCCTTTTTTGCGGCCATAATTTATTTATAATTTAAAATATTTAAATTTTATCTTAAAACCGGAAATTAGTTTTTGGTTGTCAAGGATTAAAGCAAAACTATAAATTTATGAACGCATACAAAGACACATAAATATCCCCTTATTTATTTCGTTGGAAAATAAATAAAGGAAATTTTCCCTTTTTCGTTAGTTTTCTTGTGTTGACTTTGCACACTTTCTCAGATTTTGACATAAGCCGTCTTCTTTTCTAGAGCTTAACCCCAATCCGATAATAAATAAAAATGGGAATCGCAATCGTTTACAGTTCTACGATACACAGTAACGATTTGAAGTTATTTTTATGTTAGCAAAATATATGTCATATGCTTCAATATTAAATTGCGTTGAACAAGTAACTTCGTTGAACAAGCTAAATTCTGTAGTTTGACAGGACTGATATTCTTTTATCGGATATTGCAAAACTAATGAGCAATACAGATTAATTACACGTTTGGTGGAATTAGATATGATGTCATTCAAACTGTGTATTTCAAAATAATAAGGATTTTTTTTAAGTGATTAATTAGATGATACAGTTCTTATATATTCAATCTCCAATGATTGAGCTAAACATTTTTTGTTTTTTTTGGATTCATTATAAGACTATGGTTTACATGAATTGATCAAAATATGTTATAATATTTTCAAATAAGAAATCACGGTATTTCATTGATTAAAATGAATTCCAATACATTTTAATGAAGAATTATTATAAATGATTTAATGAAATCCAATAAATTTTAGGATATGGGACTTGCTGATATTTTAGTCTTTGTTTTGACCTTAAATAATATTTACAAACAATTATTTTAAATTATTTGCTGTTTTTGATTAGAAAATTAGATGAAATAATTAGACAATATGAAGGGAACGAAGTTTTCGTTCGAATTGCAAAAAGTATAAGAAATATAACATTTTCTCTAAAATATACTAAATGTGAGAAAATGATTGGAACGAGTGATTTTATAAACGCATGAGATTCAAAAAATTTATCTTCAAGTCTGAAAGAATTTCTTTTGGTTTTTTTTCAGCATGCCGTGGATATTTAGTAATGTTTACAATGAATTGATATTTGATGATTCGTTATTATACGGTTCAATTCATTAATGAGTTAATTGTTTTTTGCTGAAAAATTCATATACTGAGAAAAATGTTTTCTAATGACAGAAGAAAAAATATGGGTAATAGAAGAATTGTGCAAAATACACAATATATGTTTTAAAAGATAGAAGATAATCAATAAAGAAATACTGGATGCTTGAATAAGGTGAAACTAAACAATATACTTGAGAATAAAAAATAAACTTTTCACTAAATTTCACCAAACTTTAAGCCTCCGTTAAGTGTGGGCTATCTCTAAGACCGCTTGAGTGTATTTTACATTTTCCCTTGAAGTCAGTGGACAAATGTTTCAGGCCTGATTAGCTGTTTCCATAGAAATTCAAAGATTGAAGATTATAAATCCAGAACATCAGTGGGATTTTTTCAAGTGGCTTCCTTCTTCCATTACAAAAGGTCGGATATCTCAATTCCTATTTCTCAGATCAGCCCGATCAACGCCGCAAATTTTCTCCATTTTTTTCGTTTTTATTCACATATTTTGTTTTATACTAATGCAATCATTGTGTCATTAGCTCATAAATTATTGCATCATTGTTACACGATAGCTTTTAAAAAGTTCAGTCCTTGAAATCGGGATGAATTGCAAGAAATCTGAAGGAATGCTGTGGCACCATTTCTGAAATAAAATAATGTGTACAAAATAAACTAATTTTCGTTATTTATTTTTTAAAATTATAGATTAAAACAGTGCAGATAAAGAAAAAATTCGTTCGATGTGAAAATCAACGCATTCAATATGAGATATATAAAGTACTCAGTTGAGGAAAGGTTAATTTAGGCGCTCAATACCTTCTACAGTTACTGTCTATGATAATACATCGAGAGCTAGGTATAACAACAAGGATTAAAATGATGTCTCTCAACTGGAAGACTGCTTGTAAATAGGTGGAAACTGAACCATCTGGTCTCATGTTTGGGGACTTTAACTTACTTGGGTTCATAGGTCAAGTTGAAGACGTTGTTAATGAACTGGAAATAAATTCATTCGAGATAATTAGCATTTTCGAATTACACAAGGTTTCGCTTCATTTGAACTCTAATATGAAGAAAAATTGATGATCTTATTTGCTTTCCTTTCCGTACTTGATTTTTGTAATCTGAAATTATCTGGTCTATATTCGTGACTGATTTGATTATTATGATTTTGTAAAATATATAAATAGATGTGAAATATAACATAATGTAAACGAAAGAAAATCGGTATTTTCTTTTGACACAGTTAAGTATTTCCATATTTAAAAATGATGTCCAAAATTAAATTTACTAATAGCTAATATCCAAACTCATTATTTTTCCTTATTTAATTTGTTTAATGGATATTACTAATCTAGTTTCATATAAAACAGGAAGTATTAAATTGACCACGGTTTTATTAAAATGTTAAGCATTCGTTGCGGCTCATCACGGTATGGTACATTATTTAGAATTTTTCTAATGATTCTCATGTCTTCCTTGTAAAAAATAATTGAGTGTAGACTGAACAGCTAACTTATCACGAGTTTCTCTTACCACCTTTTTCAGATGTATAAACGACTATCAGAATATAAAAAAATCATTTCCAAAATAATAACTTAAAAATTAAAGTCTTGATTACGCCAATTTAGACATATCCCACTATATATAGTTAAGAATATGAGGTAATTCGGCAAAGAAAATTTCTTCGAAAGTGTTATGCATTAATTAATTAATGCAATTACCGCTGGAAAGAAAATTTTTTTCAGAGAAAATTGAAATAAGCAATGCTGATGACATTTACAATAACGATCAAGTGTCGCAGAAGTAGCTCTAGTGGAGCTGCCTGGCGATTGATAAAGGTGCAGTTCAAATAGTTAGTAAATATATATATTCTTAGAAAGCTTTCCGCATGCAATCTATTCATTAAAGTGTTTTTGGAAAGTTTCTCATTTCTTCAGAAATAAATGTGTAGAAAATTTCCTCATTTCTTTCTGAATTGATTCTAACAAATAATTCAATCTATACAAACTTATTTTTAAATCTCATTATGTAGACTTTTCAAGTCCACCAAGAAGAAGGCGTGTATCCAGTAAGTATTCAAATAAGTTTAATTTTTATTTATTGATTTGCCATGCTAATACTTCATGATTGATTAAAATCAATAATAAAATAATTATTTATTTGCTTTATTTCCTAAGAGAATATTTTGTCAAAAATGAAATAAAATTTTTAATTTTTTTAAAAAAAATTCAAGGTGCAAATGGTAAAAAAATGGTTTAGATCTATTTAAAATTTCCATAGTCAAAGATCAGACGAACCTTAATAAATTTCAGAACAGAATATACATTCACAAAAATCCATTTGTTAAGATAAAAGCAAACTGTGTTACTTGCTGAAAAGATTGCAAAAATACGTTAAGTTAGAAAACTATCAATATTTAATTTCGAAATGGAGTTAAAATGCAAATTACTGACACCTGCATTTGGAAAACTCTATTTTTTGAGATTTAGACTGAAATGAAATAAGCATACCACGTAATTTTTTTTACAATATAAAATTTAAATTAAATATAATCATCCAATATTATGACACTTACAGATTAGTGAAATGAAAGGTAATGCAAAGTTTCAACTGAATATTTTTGAAACAAACAAATTGTAAACACTTATTTTGATGTTCGATATGCTTGTATATTTAACAGTACCATAAATATTTATTATACAGGATGAATACAGAAGAGTATACCAAATTTCAACTGTTTATATCTCCTCAACAAAACAAGTAAACACACCATTCCACGAATAGTACCGAATTAGAAGTTCATAAGCCCTTTATTTAGGGAGAGAATATTGAGCGAGTTCTTAATTGGGCATTGCGGACCTTACAAGCTCACATATGGGATAGAGCTAATACTCAAGTAACTGTTGCATGTTGACTCGCCGATTGATAATGTGTTTTGTTTCATATTGCAAGGCAGCATTTTCGGCCCATTCTTTATTCACGAGTCCACTGTTATTGACATTACTCACTTGGATACCCTACAGATTCGGATATTTCCGCAATTAGAAAAAGACGGAGTCTTCATTTTCTAGCAGAATGGAGGATTGCCACATTGGGCCTTATCTGTTAGTGGATAATTAAATAACAAATTGCCGCAACGGTCGATCGGTCGTACAGAAGATGACAACCTCGCTCTTAATCAGTGTCCCCCAAGAAGCCCAGATTAAACTCAATGCGATTTTTTTTCTTTGGAGCTACATAAAAGATAGAGTGTTTTTACCGCCATTACTAGTGACCATTGACGAACTGAAAACGCGATTAACTGCAATCATACACCACCGAACATGCTGCAGAAAAACGCGGGTTGAGTTCTCCCGTCAACTGGATATCGTTCTTGTTTCTGATGGTGGCTCTCCTGAATATTTATAATTTTATAAACTTTATAGAGGGACGAGACTCATGTGTTTATGGAATGCCGCTGTTGAAGAATTAATTCAATTTCAGGAACCATTTTTATTAGATGGCTAAGTTCCACGACACAGTACATTAACAGGTGCAAGACGCAAGACAGAGAACAAGAACACAACACAAGTACACAGAAAAAGAAGAGAGAGAGAGGCATCATGGGAAAAACCTGGATGGCTCTAGTAGCGCCACCTACCATAAAAAGGAGAAGGTAGTGAATTATAACAGCTACAACTTTAAATTGTTATTTGCGATGCAAAAAGGTTCAGATTGCTTTAGCTTTACAATTGTAACCAAAATTTGTCATTTTTTGCTTACTAAGTTGGGGGCATCTTTTGTAAAACCCCTGTATATTAAAACCGTTACTTAATTTTGATTGCTTGAAGGGTTAGTATAATATACGAATGAAAAATAGATTTGTTTTCTAAATGTGCAGAAGAAGATTATGATTAAAATCAGTTTCAGGTATGCATGAAACTTAAACTTTCATATTTGAATTAAAATAATATCGTAGATGCTTATGTGTTTAAATTATGTGAAACCTCGTATTTTTAGAGAATTTTCAATAATTTTCAGTCTTGGTTTAATTGATTATTAGTTTCTCTTTAATTTTATATCAAGCTTATTAACATTTTCTGTTCAATATTTAAGCAGACACTACCCTATTGCCACAATATACCTTACACAATTCATAAGATATTTTTATAACTTTTTGGGGTGTTCAGAATACAGTAGCAACAGCGCGGAGATATCGTAGAAAATCTGGTGCTAATATGGTATTGTTATAATATTCATGCAATTATAAACAATATATTTCAAATTTTCAAGGCAGGATAATTGTACTAAAATTCATGAAGCTAATGGAATTTATCCATAAGTTTCTTTTTATACAAAGAGCAACATAAAACCCAGAATGCCAGACGATTCAAGCTTTCTTCCTTTCCATAATTGCGAGAACTTACAAGATTTTTCCGACACATTTTTTTTATTTGTCCTGGGAAGAAGAAACGGTCACAAATCTCGGAATCCATTGCCCGCAAAATATTGAAAAAAAGTTATATATCATTGAAAAGGGTAAAATTACAGTTTTTCTCTTCTTTTATCGATTGTTTTTCGTGTTTTTCTTCCTTATAGCTTGAGAAGCTTCAGAAAACTTCGAATGTTGTATTCTCTCTCGACCGGAAACACCGGTTGTTCTAATAAAAATATTTTAAGAAGGAACGAAAGAAATTTCTGAATGAGAACATAAACATAAAGAAGAGTCTTAAATTTAGAATTGATAATTTTATTTCTTTCTCTTTATCTTTTCCCCTTCAAATGTGAGCATTCCTGACCTGAAGACGGAAGTGAAAATGCCAATATGGGCAAGCTTGAATGATTTATGGAACAAGCGGTAAAGCAGATTATTGTTTGCCAGAAAGAGACCTTTAATGTAAGGAGCTTGCTCCTTTGGGTAAAACGGTTTTCTTTTTATTCTTTGTTTCTAGGGGAAAACGAATCTGATATTTTTTAAGGTATCCGAACACGTTCGGAGCACTTTTTTTTCAATTGTGAAATAGAAACACCAAAATATGTTTTTTAGAATCGAATTTAATAAAGATTAATATAAGAGCATGATTTTTGAGTATAAATTATTACAAATTTACCAAAATCTTGAATTTCTGCTGCTTTTCAGAGGAAATTCCCAAAAACTTCAAACGTGCTAGAGGTCAAACTTTTGTAATAATTCAAATAAAACTAATACTAAAATAAACTACATACTATGGATTAGTGCTTGTACTAGAATTTTAACATTTTTTGGATAAATAAAAATTTTAGAGCTAATCGAACAATCAATATAAGATTTTCAGAAAATTTTTTATGTCATTTTTCAAATAAAAGACCATAATTAAAAAATTATTGTTAGAATATACATTATTCTAGTACATTCACTAGAGAACCGTTTGAAGAAAGTGTTCACAAAATTTCAGAATAATCGAAAGATAATATCTTGAGTTATCAAGTTTGAAGTGTGAAAAATATCCATAAAATCCAATTTTGAAAAAAAATCAAATTTTAGTTTTGCCACGCGCTTAAATTAAGTATCTAAACTTAAAAAAAATCCTAAAAATGTACTAACATCATATGAACTTGAAATAATACAGTTTAAAAGAATTTTTGACAGGTTTACGTCCCTTTAAATGCCAACTTCCGGTTAATTACACGCCCACTTCCGTTTTCTGGTTTGTTATAAAACAATATCTCATCTTCTCATTAACGTACCGACAAAAGTAAATATGTTTTAGAAAGGTAAATGAATGAACTATCCAAAACATCAAAAATTAAAAAATGGGAATTTTGGTCGAAAATCGACTTTTCAACGTGTTCGGATACCTTAAAGCTCACAAAACTAACGTCATATTTTCTGCAGGTCCCAATAAATATCATATCGTCGCTTAACATCAACACCACCTATCTCTTTTTGAAATTTCAAAGAGGAAGATTCAACAGAATTTTTCGCAACCAATATTTCTAAACTTTTTAACATGTACTATGAACATGAGATCGCATGTTCCAACAAGACGTTAGAAAAATTTTTTAGAAAAAGTCATTATTGATTGAGAAAATTTCAGTTGAATCCTCTTCTTTGAAATTTCAAAAAAATGAGATAGGTGGTTTTGCTCGTTAAGCGACGATATGTAACTGAAGTCTACTTCAATAAATAATGCATTCATATTTTCTGTTAAAAAATTTATTAACTTTTAAGACTTTCAGACACATCATAATTGGGTTAAAATAAAACCACGATATTATATTGCAACATAAGAATCATTTCATCCTTGTTACAGATTCTAGTGAAAATATCAGTTTCTGGAGGATAAGTTTTTGGCATCAAAACTATATTTTAAATAAGTTTAAAATTTTTGATAAAGGTTCCGTACGCCGTATTTACAATCAATTAAGCTTAATTTTGAAGAACTTATCCTTAAAACTGTAATATTTGTTTTTTTGTTTTGCTCAAGGAGAAATTTCAGATTGAAAGAGTCGGCTTATTTAATGTTAGAATATTTATATCGATTTAAGATTCACTTTTGCTTAAATCTCCCGTTCTTACCAGAGGATAAATATTGAAAACTTTTTCTTATTCTTCTTTGTTCATTCTCAGAGGTTAATAAATTGAGCACAATTCCCAATTTCAGCAAAATGACTTTTCCTTGCTGTAACAAGTTTTAGTTCCTCAATATCTTAATCGCAAAATCTCTGTCGTTTTCTAGTTTATTTCAGTTTACGCTTTCAGAAAACTTTTTCGTATTTTTACAATTAACTGCTATAAGTTGTTCTGTAACAGGGTACTTGACAGAAAATTTATATTATCATGTTTCATGAAAACCTATAGAATAATTTTAGTTATTTAAAGTAGCAAACTATCTTCCACAGAAAAACAACGGACACTTTTTCATCAAAAGTTGAATTATCTACGCAACTTATTTTACGTGCTAAAATCCAATAACTTAAGTGCAATTTAGAGCTACATTTTTGCATTTTAGTCTAATTCATATATTCTTGTAGAATCATAAGTTTACTGGATAGCATTTCTTATTATTTTCGGATATTGAACACAACAATCTAACGAACTGCAAGAGAAAGAATTTAATGCAATAGATAAAGAAATAGATAAAGAGATGCTGAGATTAATAATTTTAGCATATGCAATTCCTTTTAATTTTTGTTTCTTTCCTTGTCATTGCAGTTGGTAGTAAAACAAAGTCATATTATTAACAAGAATAAAAATACTTCTTATCATTTTACGCATGAATAAATTTAAAAAAAATACTCTCTCTGTGGAAAAAATAGTAAGTGAATTTCCGAACGAGAAATGCTTCGAGAATTCACTTTCCAACCGGTTTCTTTAAAAATTCCATGAATTTGAATACGAAATAATTGATAACTAAGTATATGGATGTTACGGAGAATTCATATGCTAATTCTCAAGACATGAGCCAAACCCCCTCCCCAAAAAAATCAAATTATTAAAATCTAAAGCCATATGACAATAAGTGCATTTGAAATTGAATAACAAATGCATCAGTTTTTGATTGTTAACATTATACTTTGGATTTTCAATTACTTAATATATACTTCGAAGGTGTATTGCTACTTGTAATGAGGAACAAGATCTCGTAATGAGCTATTTTTAATATGCAGTATAAACTGAAGCCGCTACAACTGTTTTCAGATTCAGCTGTTGTTGGGCAAATCAAGATATGGCGTGATAATTTAAGAAATTTTCTTTTTTAATTTTCTTTCCTAATATAATAATATTTCTCATTATTTCTTAGGTTAATCCTCATTGCGCATCTTTACAAATATAAGTAAATTCAATTAAGAAATATGAAAAATATTTATTGTAGACCCGTGAAGATCGTTAGGTTTTGTTGATTATCCTGAGATTTTTAAGTATTGTATATTTTGCATTACAAATCATTTGAAGAAAGCGAAACTTTAAAATTGGGGATGTTTTAAATTATCATGCTGCTAAATAAAAAATTTTAGTTTCTCTGCATGATCAAATAAAAAAGTAGTAAATAACACTTTTCATTTTAATATAAGCGTAGTTCTCTAAAAATGTTTTATTTATATATATATATATATATATATATATATATATCATAAGTAACAAGGTACTGCTAAAAATATAAGCAACAATGGCACAGAGCCTAATTATTTTAGTGCATGCATGTTAGTCATTCATCTACTTTTAATAAATTGATATTTTTAAATATGGATTTAAATACATTTCCATAAATAAATCTGAATTTTAATGCTTACCAACATCGAAATGCACATAAAAATAAAATGTTGAGCATTTATAAAATCATGACATTTGAATTTTTAAAAAAAAGATTCAGTTCTAAATTTATGAACAATATCTACATTATTAAATTAACAAGAATAATCCTTGATTTCCAAGAATGAAATCTTTCAGTAAAGTTTCGGGAATTAGATATGATTTTTAAATATCCTAAAATAAAAAAAGATCAGGAATGATAAAGATGGAAAGGAAATTAAATTTAAATTTTGTTGCAACATAATTTGTAATTAGTTCTCCACTACTGCAAAGTGTATGTTTCATGAAGAACACTGGAACCTTTCATATGTGGAGTAAATGTAAAAATACCAAATTTAAATACGTGGAATGCAGTGTTCACTTCTGAAATTAATTGCCTCCCTCATGAAAAAAAGTTTAAGCTTTCATTCTTGCCCCCATTATTCATTCATTACCCATTCATTTGAAGAAGAATCCTACAAATAATTATCTCAGATAAAAATGTTCATTTATTTATTATGTATAAATTTTTATTTTATTTTCCTTGTTGTAATTTTTGTACGTTTTTTTCGAAAACAATATAGCATTACAAATTTATGTTGGATGCAAAATTAAGTCAAAAATTTAATACATCTAACCTTTTGAAAATTCTAACTAGTTTCGAGGGGAGACAAATTGAGATTTCGATTCTGTAAATCAATCATTCATTTTAACGAGAATTTTACAAATTATTCTCTCTCAGAAACGGTGTCAAAAGTAACTGGGGCAAATCATTTTTCTCAGATGTCGAAGATGTCGGAAGTACCGTTTGTCATAATGTCTTAAGGATTGATGGAAGTTCTAAAAGGTCAATTTATCTCGAAACGGAGTGTTTATATCTTGGTCTGTGAATTTTAAGTAACAAATGTAGTCGCAGTTACAGAATAAATAAAATTTGTTTACATTTATTAAAATAATAGTATCAAAAGATACTTGTGGTACAAATAATAAGTATAAGAGATTTTGTAAATATAGAATTAAAATAATTCTTTTGGGGAATTTCTTAGAGAATGCTTCTCTAAAATGCTCATCATTCATTGACCGTAACGCTTGTTACACACACGGCGGATTTCATCGCGACGGTGAATTTACCGTCGCCACCGTTCCAACAGTAGCGCACTGAAGTAAGTTAGAGCGGGAAAATAAACGCTCGAACTAATTACAGTCGGCGGTAGCTATGCCGCCGTTTATCTACCGTTAAAAGAATTGTTTCGCTCAGTGTGATTTTTACCTTTGTGTAATACAGTTGTTTTAGCATTAATTGTTTTATTTTTCCATTGTGAATATGAATGATCTTATCGGCAATGAAATTTTAATTATATTAATCCAAGAAAGACCTTTTTGTGGAATAAAACGATCGACATTTTTAAGGACAGTGACGTACCTGAAACGCTTGGGGGAGGGGGGGAGTTTGCCTGGAAATTCGCAGAGACTTTGATGTATTGGAAGAAAGAGAAAGAATTGATTTTGTTATGTTCATACTTTCGCACATATACGTACTAGAAAATGTGGAGGTTGTAAAAAAATGATTTTGAGATTCTATAAGTGCCTCAGTAGCACCACAGTAATAAAATATTTTACCGATATAAATAGTTTAGTATATAACATAAATATTTTCTATATATTTTTACCTTATTTATACTACATAAATAACATACCAACATTATTCTGTTTGAGCAAAATATCAGATACGATGAACAACTTTCGTTTCACAGATTATATATAACCTTTTTCTTAATGTTGAATAAGTACTCTAATAATTAATTAAATTTCATACTCGAAATATTAATAATTTTGGGAAAAAAATAGTATGCTATTGAAACTAGGTTGAATTATATAGTACAATATTGACTCGATATTGTGCAATATTGGACGCAATATTGAACAATTTAACAAAAGTCTTATAAGTAGTAAGTCGACATTCTGAAGTAATTGAAGAATTTCGTATCATCCTGCCTCAACTTTTAAAACAAAGTATAGCAAGCTCCAACCTCGTCTCTTCTTTCATTAATTGGATAAACCCAAATAAGCTGATTTATTCTTTTCCTCTTTATTCGACGACGGAGTAACAATAAACCAGAATTTGCTCTCTGTTCATTTCAAACAACCCCGAGCAGTAAATAATTTAAATAACCCAGTTAAGCTAAGCTAAATCGATTTGATGATCATACTAAGCTGCTAACAGTCGACTCGTACAGTCAACAGCTGATTCGCACGACGGCGGTTTTACAGCCGTGTGTGTAAGCGCTAGATTTCTGTAAGCGGCGACGGTAAATTCTCCGCAGCGATAAAATAAAAGTGATCACTACTAGGTCTCCCGCCTCGCCCTATTGGCACAAGATATTGTACGATATCTCTGCGACGTTGTCCGGTATTCTGAATACCGTACAATATCGTGAAGATATCGTAACAATATTGTACAGCGTCTTGTGCTATTAGGGCGGTGCTCGATGTATTGCGGCGGTTGTCATTCAATAGTCCCAGGCAGGACAGGGGTAACTTTTAATGTGGTTGTGGTTATAGAACCAAATTTAATTCCATGTATGTGGAACGTTAACATATTGCGATTTGTATAAAAGTAATTCAAGTCTGCTAAAGTGAAATGCTTATAAAAATTTAAATTATTTATTTTATTTCCTCTAAACCTTTAAACAAGGGAAACAGTTTAATAACAATATTACATTTTTATTTTCCAAATTTTCTTAATAACATTATTTCATTCTTGAATTCATTCCTCTGATAAATCCATCTATTTATTTCATTTGTTTTTTACTGCTGAATAATTTCTTTTAATTTATGATTTTTATAATGGCTCCATCATCAGATGTGGAATAGAAGGTGTGAAATTCAGCAAAGATTTATTTAGTAGACGCCAACTTCCAGGTAATATAACTCGCTTCAATGCCATAGTATGCTAACTCAAAAAACCACAAAAATTATGTCAAACGTTGTCATTTAAATATAAATTGATTTTTAAACATTGATCATAAAATCCAAGTTGAAAACGATTGAAACAAACTTAAAAATTAAATCGTCATAGTTTAAGTGAAAATGTTTCAATATACAGTGGTACCTCCCTTAACGGACACTCCCGAATAGCGGACACCTCTAATTAACGGACATTTTTACGAGTCCCAGTCCTTCTATATAGGACAATCCATGTTATTCCCTCTGGATAGCGGACAGGTATTTTTGAAAAACTTTCAATTATTTTGGCAAACATTTCAAAATTATTCTAACAAGCAAGATAAAAATATATGTTTCATATATCAAACAGAAGTGAAAAAACTTTTTATAAAAAGTTTGTCCTCCCCAATAGCGGACACCTCCTAAAAACGGACAAAACTTTTGGTCCCGTGACTGTCCGCTTTTCGGAGGTACCACTGTATCACCTTAAAGGCATTTGTATGAATTCCAAAACATTTAATTTCCTCAAGGTTACCTTAACCCTTTGCACTCCGAAAGACAATAAGTTGTATAATTACACACGTGTGAGTGTAAGTATTGATTTAGCTCTTTAGGTAGCTGAAAAATATTGCTATTAAGTTGTTTCAATTCGTAAAAATTAATCCGTGTGTTTTTTCTATTATATGGTTTTATAATAACCGCTATTCAACAAGAATGTGTAAACGATACATCATTCAGAATATCGAATGTGATTCGACATACACAATGTATATTTATCAAAAGACTTAATTGCAGAAGCCATTTTTATTTTCCACGGACATCTACAGCATTTCACATCATTAATAAAGAGAGATGAAGATAAGACATCACTCCAGAAAGTAAAGAGATACGTTCATTGAGAACCTCATTTTCCGATATATTGATATCAGTTTTCTACAACCAGACACGGTGCTTTGCCTATACTTCGCATGTCTTAGTATGTCTTTATAGGACACAGCAACAAAAATGAAGACAACCAAAAGCTATGTCCGAAGAAGGCCTATTGTCTGTGTCTTTATTCGTTTATGCAGAATGCATAAACGAAGCGGTGATGCAGTAGAAATAGAAGAAAATCATTTCTTCCGTAAGGAAATATGGTCGAGGGAATACCTGGGTGGATACTAGCAGGGACATTTTTTTCTTGCCAAAGAAGCAGAAATAATTTTTTGGGGATGGTCCTCGTTCGAAATCTTATTTTCTTTCCGTTCTGGGCATTTTCTAGCAATAGACAACTCTATTGCTATTAAGTCTATTTCTAGCAATACTCTTATTTTCTATTTAGCGTTAGATGATATATCGTTCAAAGTAATTTTATTGAGCTCCTGCAGTACATATTCAAGCGAGGACTAATTAGATTTCGAAGAGATATATCTTTTGTTTTTCAACTGTCAAATTGAAAATGTTTCCCATCCCTTACCGAATTTCGAAAATATTATAGTATTAATGAAATTAGAACAATTATATTAAGGTATTTCCGTGCTTAATTCTGAAAACTTCACTTCACTTCACTTCACTTCAGAACTTATGAAGCGTTCATTTCTTTA